>VUQH01091307.1:0-11995 GCA_015106775.1 Etroplus canarensis
AAAAAGTCCACTGCCCTGTCTCCTAGACATCTCCATACCTCCACAGATATGTCATCTGGACCAACTGCCTTTCCACTCTTCATCCTCTTCATAGCTGCCCTCACTTCCTCCTTATAAATATGCTGCTCTTTCTGATTCACCATCTTTCCTTCATCTATCCTCCTCCCTCTTTCATTTACTTCATCCATTAGCTCTTTAAAGTGCTCGTTTCATCTTCTCAGCACACTCTCTTCACTTGTTAGTACATTTCCATCTCTGTCCTTAATCGTCCTAATCTGCTGTACATCCTTTCCAGCTCTGTCTCTCTGTCTCGCCAATAGATAGAAGTCCTTCTCTCCTTCCTTGGTGTCCAGCCTCTCATACAACTCACTATAAGCCTTTTCCTTTGCCACTTCTCTTTTTGCTGTGTACCTAGACTCCCAGTACTCCTGTTTACATTCTTTAGCTCCCTGACTATCCTGCTTCTTTCTTGCCAACCTTTTCCTTTGAATACTTTCCTGTCCTTCCTTGGTAAACCACCAAGTCTCCTTGTCTTTTTCCTTTTTCCAGAGGATACACCAAATACCTTCTCAGCCATTTCCTTCACCACCTCAACTACACTTTCCCAGCCATCAAATAACATATCAATTCCACCCAGAGCCTATCTAAACTCCTCCTTAACTTCTGCACAACATTCTTCCTTCTTCAACTTCTACCATTTAATAATGCTTGGCTCTATTTTCAATTACTTCCTCTTCTTGTCTTCCAAAGACATTCTACAGGCTGCATAAGATATAAGCCTGTATAAGAAATAGTCCCCCTGGGTGTACCTTCCTCCACTCTTGCAGGTCATATATATTCCTCCCTCTTCTTGAAATATGTGTTCACCACAGTCATTTCCATCCTTTTTGCAAAATCCACCACCATCTTTCCCTCCCCATTCATCTCCTTAACACCACACCTACCCATTATCCCCTCTGTTTCTTTCACCTGCATGCCCATTCAAGTCTACTCCAATCACCACTCTCTTCTGGGAATACTCTCTAGCACTTCATCCAGCGTTCTCCAAAATTCCTCTCTCTCTTCTAAATGATATCCAACTTGTGAGGCATATGCACTGACAACATTCAGCATCACAACTTCAAAGTCATCATTCTATCTGACACTCTCTTTACCTCCACCATCGTACTACCAAGTATGTCAGCCATAATACACTTTTCACATACTCTTCTGTCAATATTACCCCTTTTCCATTTTGCTTCCTATCTATACGATGGTAGAACATTTTGAATCTACCTCCAGTGCTCCTGGCCTTGTTTTCCTTCCACTTGGTCCCTTGTACACACAATATATCTATCTTCCTTCTCTTCATCATGTCAGCCAGCTCTCTACCTTTCCTAGTAATAGTCTTCTTCTTCTTCTTTTGACTGCTCCTGTTAGGAGTCGCCACAGCAGATCATCTGCTACCATCTCACTCTATCCCTTGCATCCTCTTCCCTCACACCAACCCTCTGCATGCCCTCCTTTACTACAACCATGAATCTTCTCTGTGGTCTTCCTCTTCTCCTCCTGCCTGGCAGCTCCATCTTCAACATCTTTTGTCCAATATATCCACTATCCCTCCTCTGAACATGTCCAGACCATCTCAGCCTTGCCTCTCTGACTCTGTCTCCAAACTTCTCAACTTGCGCTGTCCCTCTGATGTACTCATTTCTGTTTCTGTCCATCCTGGTCACTCCCAACAAAAATCTCAACATCTTCAGTTCTGCCACCTCCAGCTCTGCTTCCTGTCTTTTCGTCAGTGCCACTGTCTCTAAACCACACATCACGGCAGGTCTCACTACGCTCTTGTAAACATTCCACTTCATTTTTTGCTGCGATCCTTCTGTCACAAAGCCCCCCGGCGCTCATCTTCACCCACCCTGCTTGCACTCTCTTCTTCACCTCTCTTGTGTTCATCTGTCTGTTGCTTTGGATGGTTGATCCCAAGTATTTAAACTCATCCACTTTTGCTACATCTATTCCTTGTATCTTCACTATTTCACCTGTGTCCCTCTTATTTATGCACAAATACTTGTTTTTTCACAAAGCACCCCTGACACTTGTCTCTGCCCACTCCACCCTGCCTGCACTCTCTTCTTCACCTCTCTTGTGCTCTGTCTGGTGCTTTGGATGGTTGATCCCAAATATTTAAACTCATCCACCTTCACTACCTCTACTCCTTGCATCTTCACCGTTCCACCAGACTCCCTGTCATTCACACACATGTACTCTGTCTTGGTTCTACTGAGTTTCATTCTTCTTCTCTTCAGTGCATACCTCCACCTCTTCAGGCTCTCTTCCACCTCCTCCCTACTCTCATTACAGATCACAATGTTGTCTGCAAACATCATAGTCCATGGTGACTCCTGCCTGACCTCATCTGTCAACCTGTCCATCACCATTGCAAACAAGAAGGGGGTCCCTGATGTAATCCCACCCCCACTTTGAACCCATCTGTCACTCCTACTGCACACCTCACCACTGTCTCACTGTCCTCATACATGTCATGTACCACCTTCACCACCTTCTCTGTCACTCCAGACTTCCTCATACAATTCCACAGTTCCTGTCTTGGCACCCTATCATGTGCTTTCTCAAGATCCACAAATACATGGTGCAACTCCTTCTGACCTTCTCTATACTTCTCCATCAGTACACGCAAATGGCTTCTACATTTAAAGTCCTTGAGCTCACCTCCACACTCCTACCTTTCCTTCCCTCTCTCTGCCTACTGACTCACATTCCCCCTCTTCTCCTCTGTCTTCAGCCAACCAAAGCATAACCTGTTGGCTAATGGCACCGGAGGTCATCATTGTTAACATGAGTCTCAACTGATTTGGTATGTAAATTGTATTATTAATCTGTATATTTGATTTGGCAATGATTTTATGCCACATGCCCTTTCTGAAGCAACTCTCCCCATTTACCTGGGCATGGGACCAGCACTAGGAGTACACTGGCTTGTACCAGTGCCAAATAACTGCAGGTTTTAATAATACAAACAGGCCAATGTTTAAATACCTCTGTGTCTTAAGAGTCAAAAATGACCAAGACATAAGGCACACACACGGTGAATACATGTACTCAAGATATTTTTTGTCCTCAGCCATATATTTCTCTAGTTCTAAAGGTTTTTCAAAGAAATACCTCACCAGAGGAACCCATTAAAAATAAAAGAATCCTGGGCATTTTGTAAAATCCTTCACCCTTCAACATGCATCCAAACATGAAAGGCACTTTAGTCTTTAGTGTCACCAAAAGTTATTTTTTTCTTTAGGGAAACTAGATAACCTGTCTTTTCCTTTACTATTGGTAATGCACTTAAACTCAGCTGTGCACTTCTATACAAAAAGGTTTTTCACTGTACAGTAGCTGATTCTCCTCTAATGAGCTTCTCTCAAGACTGACTCACCAGTCACTTCCAAACACAGATCATTTTACTTTAAATACTCATAATGTATTTTCTTTGAAATGTCTAAAAAAACCTATGCATTCCATAGATTAAACTATGCAGCTAAGTAAATACAATAATAGAGTAGGTGTAAGATATGTTTAACACCTACTACAACACTAAGGCAACTCCAGTACTTCTTTCTGTGGTTTGGAATCAAATATGCATATGCAATTTTCAAACTCAAAATGGAGTAAAGGAGAAAAGAGACATCTAGTTTTATTTTAGTCATTCTTTTTTAAAAATGTGTAATATATTCTATGCATGAATGCCTACTCTGCCATTAAACCTGCAGTGAATTCTGTCTCCACTGTCAGAGAATGTGTGAGCTGTGGGAGTTTGAGTTATTGAACTGTAAGGCGGTGTCAGATAACAAGTGTCAAGAGGCGCTGACACAAGGGGCTTCAGATATGAATAGGGGGCCTTATCCTAATCTATGCAGGACTAAGCATCCAAAAACTCAATGCTGACATGAACATACAGGTTTTCTACTGCTGGAGGCCTTTTATGTTGTCCATTTAGGGATAGGAAGCATAGAGTTTATGAGATTATGCAGGGCAGATGTGTTCTAATGGGAGAGAAATGCAGTTAGAAGTTCATTTGCTTTGAACACTGGAACCACATAACTTGTGCAACTTGCCATTGACAAAAATTGATCTTTAGGTATACTTTTTCAAACAGTTACAAGATCAATTCCTTTGAAGTTCATCTTCAAAACAGTATATATTTATACTGTGTATTTAAAGCACAGCTAGTCTTTATGGCGTGCACATTATAAATATGCAACAACACAGCACTAAAACTCATAAAAGCAAACAGAAAAAGTGCAAAAAAGAGCAGAAGACAATAATGTCTTAGCTAAATTTCTCATGCAATATTTTAGGGACTTCTTGAAGGAAACCTTATTTTTGATGAGTTTGATGTTCTCCAGTATGTATGTTCATTCCAGACAGAACAACATCTCTACAGATCAGTTCTTGTCATCAAATTAGTTTAGGGACAAGGTATAAATAAATGACCAATCATTACTGGAGGTGTTGTATAATCATGACAAAAACCTGTAGATATTATTTTATCATGAAATGTGGTATGTCCATATGACAGTTTTTATGAACAGCAGAAGACTAGTTTTCTTAAATGTCCAAGCAGTCTGCTGTATTAGTGTGCAAAGGCCACCCCTCTTTTCTTCATGTGTTGTTATGAAAATGGGAAATGGGTTCAATGATTTGCTGAAATATCAAAAAAGCAAGTACTGTACAATTTCCCCCCTGGGATTAATAAAGTATTCTGATTCTGATACATTAAATTAGATAATTTTGTAGTGGCAGCTATCCTGTTCAATCCATGTTTAGAATCATATGAGTCCTGTAAAATACTATTGTGGAGTCCATCACTACAGTGAACTTCATGGAGTTGGCAAGGCTCAAAACTGATTTGAGAATGTACCCTAGATTGTGTAATAATACAATGATAGAAGGGGATGCCAGAAAACAATTATATAATGCATTGTTGTCACTACATTACTGTTGTAATTTTGAAAGGTGCCAAGATGAAATTTAGGGGTGCTCGAGGACTCCTAAATAGGCTCTAAACTCTTCAATAATTCAGTTTTTTCTGCTTGTAGATGGATCAACTGAAGGGCCAGATGCATCTTTCAGGTCCTGTGTGAGGTCTTTGCTGGATTTTTTCCTATTTCCTAAGGACATGACTTTCAATACTGTTTATCTGTTGTAGGTAGGTTTGTTTTTTTTCATACAATTTCCCCATGGGATTAATAAAGTATAAGTATACTGATTCTGATTCTGATATTTATTTTTATTTTTTTGGACACACTGCACACCATGCTGAGATACACCATGTTTTTGGCTAATAGCTCTTTAGGAATCACCTTGGTGGTGCAAAAATTAATATTTCATGCATATCAAACTGTGTTATCTTTGGCATTTTTTTTTAAAGAGATTGAACAAAAGAAATCAGAACACACTGTGTTTTTCTAACGGCTGTAACAAAGTGTCTAAAGATACAGCTTAAAATTGTTATGATTTTTGGGTTTTGTCATTGTGGGACTTTGTTTTCTTTATTTTCCGGGATGTTTTGTTTTCCTTTTGTCTGTCCCTTTCTGTAGCTAGATTCTAGTTCTTGTTCCTGTGTGCACTTATGTTTTAGTTTTATTGTTCCAGCCTCCCCCATGTCTCTTCCTCTATGTTCCTGAGTCTCCTTGTGTAGTTTTATTTTCATGTGTTGCCAGTTCTGCCCTGTCATTAGGTATTTGGTTTTGTCTCTGATTTAGTTCCACTTGTGCTTTCTTTTCATTTTGTATGAGTCTGTGTTTCTGCTCTTCATGCAGTTTCAGTTTTGATCTTTTGACCTGGGCTGTTGTATTCTAATTTTGTATATTCTTGTTTTTGGTTTCAGGTTTTCTTAGTTCTTTGTATAATTTATTTCACTCTGTTGTACTCAAGCCTTAGTTTCCGCTTAGTTCTAGTCACCATTTGCGTCTTTGTAATTCTCCCCGTGTTGTTCTGCTGTATAGTCTGTTTTCTGTCAAGTTCAGGCTTGTCTCCATTCTCTATTATGTTTTGTTTCCTGTTTTATTTTGGTAGTTTTGTCATGTGCCTTGTTTCTAGCGCTGCTTCCTGCCCCTGATTGTTGTCACCTGTGCTCCTCTCCCTCCTGTTGCTCCTTAGTCATTGTCTATTTATACTCTATCACTCTGTGTTGTTGATGTTTATTCCCCACAACTGTGAGAATTCTGTTCCTATGTTTCCCGCCCCTGGAATTGTACTTTTGGGCTTTGTTTTTTTGACCTCTGTCAGTATGTTTTAGTTGGCGTTGGTTTGTTTGTGTGTGTGCAAAATGACTCAAAAACTTATGAACGGATTTGGCTGATTTTTTTTTTATGTATTTGGCTTCATAAAAGGAAGAGGTGATTAAATTTTGGGAAGAATTGGGTGATGGGATTATGACTTTACAATTTAAATGCGACCGAACAGTCTCTGGCCCTGAAGTGACGCGCATGTGCAAAAGAAAGTGTGGTGTCACTGCATCTGCGTGTGCTTGGCGGAGGTCCGTGTTTTCTGAGTGCTTTTCTAATTTTTTATGTAGTGGCTGGCTAATAAAGCCCCTCTTTAGGTCACTAATCTTGGCTGGGCTGTTGGAGTCCCGCATATTGTGTCCTTTCTGCACCATCACATGGAAAGCCATGACAAAAATTGGTTGCATCACTGGTTCATCCCTTATATAGGGGTTTTTTTTTTTTATGTCCACATCTTGTGCCATTTCTTTGACCCACCTACTTGTGCATAAATGCACTTCTACACAGTACCTTTTGAATCTTTAATTGCAGGAAGATCTGTGTCCTCTTCCACAATGGATTGACCTCCTCCACTGGTGCCAGCATCTGTTTGGAATCTTCTTTGTTTAGCTTAAAGGAAAGGTCAGAGGCTTATTTTACATGTTCAGAGGGAATAAGCATCATGCAGAGGGGTTTGGTTAAACTGTCCAATGGACTCTCTTTCTGAGACTGGAAAATAACTGTCTATAATAAAAGAAGAATCGCTGTCATCTACCATAATTTTATATGTATTTTAATTTACTGTTCTGTTAGTAATGGGTTTCCCTAGAGCTAGCCAATTAATTGATTAGTGGATTTACAAAAAAATCAGTTTTTTTTTTTTTACATTGACACGGCATTTAAGTTTCTCATTTCATTGCTGCACACTGAGTGGTTCCAGCTGCTCATTTCTGATTATGTTTCTTGTGGTAATAAACTATCTTTAGGAAATTGCATTGGACATTTTCACAGTTATCTGACATTTTACAGTTCAATCAAATCATTAGGGAAATTAATTGATAATAAAAATGACTATTAGTCACAGCCCTTTGATGTCCTATTTTATAGATACATAAATTTAGTTTTTATATGTCAGTTTCCATCCAATAGTTCCTTATTTTACTTTCTCTGTCACTGAGATTCTGCCACAACTTTTCCATCACACACTGTTGAGTAAAACAAGCACCCTATGGCCCTCACCATCCTGGAGGGAAGTTAAAATTGCTGGCCTGTTGCCCTCAGCCTCCTAAAAACATTGCATCAAAGTGTGTGCTGGGCTCTAGCCAAACCCCCTAGGAGCTGCTCTGTGCAGTGGGGTGGTTGTGCTGCACTGGACAGAGTAAGAGATGCAGGTTACATGACATCATCTGACCCTTAAAGACTTTATTATTGTATGCAGAAACTTGTAAAACAGACAATTTCTTAACCATACACATTGAAGATTTATTCTTCAACTTACAACAGCTAAGACACCTAATCACAGTTTAGGTGTCGGTGTACAATATCACTATGTTATCCATGTGCAATGGCAATTGGTCAGGTTGATCCTTGAGTGGATCATGAATGCTGTAGCCTTAAAACACTTTCAATTATCTTGATGTTTTTTCATGACTTTTATTTTTTTAATAATGCATTTTCATAGAAACTTAAACCCACAAAAATTATTTCTGTAGGCTCGCACATGACACTACACCCTTTACTGATTCCACATACTCACTTCATTTCTGCCTGGTCATTTTACCATCTTGCTGTATGGTGTTTTTTGATTAAGACATCATTTGTTTGTGAAAGCTGCGACAGATTTAAGCTGGAAATATGGTAAGAAAGAAAAACAGGGGAATGAAATTCAACAAATGGTTCAGCCAGCTAGGACTGAAAACAGAGCCGCTGTGCAGGAAGTTTGCAACCTTGTGATATACTCCAGGACCTCAGCATAAACAACTAAATGATTAGCCCACAGACAAAGGCTCCTCTCTCACTTGCACTATCTCATTCTCTTTCTCACACAACCTGCCTTTTTGTGAGATGAAGAATTGCAGGGATTCTGGCATTATTAGCTTAAAAAAACAAACAAATAAAACCATAAAATGTGTCTTGAATACTGTGTACCTATCTTGGTTTGACACAAAGTTGAACGTCTTTATATATTTTTAAAAACACTGAAACTCGTTATTTCTGTATGTTTGTAGAAAAAAGTGGTACAGGCTAAAAATAGATTTGACATATTCTGCTTTGGCACATAAAAACCACAGAGGTCTTCTTGATGCTGTACTTACATGTTTAGTGTGTAACATAGCAATGCTGTTAGAAAACTGGGAAAAGAATAGCCACGTGAGAGGTTATTCATTTTTGACATGCCCCTATTTTGTGTAAAACCCTTTGTGGATATTATTCATTTTACAAATCCCATTTAAAAAAAAAGGGATATTTTCCAAAACATAGTAAAACAAAAATCAGCGATATTCACTTGAACCTTTTATTTTTGCTGACAAAAGTACAAAGAAAATATTTCAATAATTTTACTGATCTAGTTAATTATCTTTTGTAAATATACAGAAATTTAGGTGTATAATGGTGGATCACTTGGGTCAGCTATCTAAAGCAACGGACAGTGCACATGAGAGGTAAAAAAGAGCCTGCATATGGAGTGGACCTGGGGTACTTCGTGACAGAAAGTTAGCAGCAAGAGTAAAAGGAGAAGGTCTGTAAGATGGTAGTGAGACCTGCTGTGATGTATGGTTTGGATACAGGAGGTGGTCGAAATGATGTTAAGATTTTTCTCTGGGAGTGAGCAGGATGGACATGATTAGAAATGAATAATCCTGAGGGTCAGCACAGGTTGACTGTCCCAAAGTCAGAGAGGCGAGGCTGAGATGGTTTGGACATGTGTAGAGGAGGGATAGTGGGTATACTGGGCAAAGGTTGTTAAAAATGGAGCTGCCAGGTAGGAGGAAAAGTGAAAGACCATAAAGCATGTTCATGGATGTAGTGAAGGAGGACATCTAGAGAGTTGATGTGAGTGAAGAGGATTCAACAGACAGGGTAAAATGGAGGCGGAAGATCTGCTGTGGCAACCCCTAACGGGAGCAGCTGAAAGAAGCAGAAGACAAAAAATAGGATTTGAAAGCTGCAAGACAGGCTAATTCTGAGCAGGTGAGATATCATGAATGGGTATAAAAGTAGCATCCATTAAAGGCTCAGTATGTGCAAGCAAGGATTTGTTGTTTGCTCATCCTTTTGTGTCAAAATTGGTGAGAAAATTGTTAGTTCAAAAGAATGATGTCTCAGTAAAAGACTGAAGAGAATTTAGGTCTTTCAGCATCTACAGTGAATAATACTGTGAAAAGATTCAGATGATTTGGAAATGTCTTGGTGCGTAAAGGACAAGGTTAGAAACCACTGCTAAATTTGTATGAGTTTCAACTCCTGAGGAGACACTGTCTAAAAAAAACCATCATGCTTCTTTGACAAGTATAGCTAAATGTGCTCAGGAGTATTTTGGAAAACCTTCATCACTTAACACAGTCCATCGCTGCATCCGGAAATGCAACTTGAACAGTATTACACAAGGAGGAAGCCATACATCAACTCTATGCAGAAATACTGCCAAGTTTTCTGGGTCCAAGCTCATTTCAAATGTACTGAAAAACTTTTGAACCATGTGCTGTAGTCCACATTTCAACTGTTTTTTGGGGAAAAAGCAGCGGTGGAGTTCTCTGTGCCAAAGATAAAAACAGTCACCCAGACTGGTATCAGTGAAGACTGTGAAGACAGTGAAGGTATAAAAGCCAGTATCTGTGATGGTATGGGGCTGCATCAGTGCCCACAGCGTGGGTTGCAAGTGTGTGAGGGTACAGCTGAGTCTGAGTCATATATTAGCATTATAGAAATGCATATGATGCCATCAAAGCAACGTCTCTTCCCTGGATGTCCATGCTTATTTCAGCAGGACAATACAGCAAGGCTTCATAGAGATGCAGAGCATGGGCTTGACTGGCCTGCTGCCAGTTCACATCTATCTCCTACTGAAAATCTATGGCACATCATGAAGAGGAGAATCAGACAGTGGACCACGGACTGTTGGGCAGATGAAGTGTTATATCAAGCAAGAACAGACAAACTTTTCAATAGAAAAACTAAAACAAAAAGTATCCTTAGTTCCAAAATGATTAAAAAGTGTTGTTAAAAGTAAAGCTGATGTAACACAATGGTAAACATGCTTTTCTCAACTTTTGTTCAGTGTTTTGTAATCATCAAATTTGAAATGTGTGTGTACTTATAAATACAATGAATTTATTCAGTAAAACTATTGAAATTTTTTCTTTGTAATTTTGTCAGTTAAATGAATAGTCAAGTGAATTAACATATCACAGATATTTGTTTTTATTGAATTTTGGAAAATATCCCAACTTTTCAGGACATGGGGTTTGTACTTGGAAAGGTCATTTATTTGATTGTCTTTGTTTGTTGATAATTTCAGTCAGTTGAAAGGAGGGGAAAATAATTCACTGGGAGACCATAATGAAACAGGAATAGACCATGAAAAATGATCCACACAATATAGAAAATCTCTTGATTTTGAATGGGCATTTATGCAGTCAAAACATTCATCAGCTCTTTGTCACTGAACTCTTTATTTGGCTTCATTTCATATTAAAAGAGTGATGTTGCTTCTTGTTCTATGGCCCTTGTAACAGTGATGCTAAGTGAGCTTGTGAGTTACAGCGATAGATACTAGTCATCAATCCAGATACTCAGAAACATAAAATCTGAGAAAAGATAAGACATGTCTGCATGTAGAGAGCTAAGCGTGCATATAAAAATTTTTCTGACACATTTATTAAACTCTGGCTTTATGGTGTCCACAGATTGTTCTGTTAATCCCAATTATGCTATATATAATTGTCATGGCCTATACAGCATGAGCCAGAGGTTTTAGGTTCAAGGAATGTTATGCATGTAATTATACACCAGTGTACATGACAGTATACTGAGCATCCTGTTGATTGATTATGTATCGTTGATCTAACTTATCATCTAAACCCATGACCCCTGCATTAATACACCATCCATATGACTATATAAAGTAAAATACGTTGGGATGTTCTTTAAATTTGAACAAAATGAAAACTAAAAGACTTTCAAATCACATGAGCCAATATTTTTTTCACAGCAGAACATAAATAACATAACATAAGAAATATTACGATTTTATGCACAAAATGAGCTTGTTTCAAATTTGATGCTTGCTCACAGCTAGCATCTCCTCTTCTTTTCAAAACAGTTTGATGACCTCTGGGCATTGAGGTTATGAGTTTCTGGAGTGTTGGTGTTGGAATTCGGTCCCATTCTTGCCTGATATATGTTTCCGACTGCTGAAGAGTTTGTGGTCATCTTTGACATATTTTTTGTTTAATGATGTGCCAAATGTTCTCTATAGGTGAAAGATCTGGACTGCAGGCAGGCCAATTCAGCACCTCGATTCTTCTCTGACGAAGCCATGCTGTTGTAATAGCTGCAGTATGTGGTTTTGCATTGTCCTCCTGAAATACACAAGGCCTTCCCTGAAATAGATGGCATCTGGAGGGGAGCATATGTTGCTCTAAAAGCTTTATATACTTTTTAGCATTCATAGTTCCTTCCAAAACATGCAAGCTGCCCATACTGTATGCACTTATGCACCCCCATAC
>VUQH01091309.1:3054-17928 GCA_015106775.1 Etroplus canarensis
AGTCTCACAACCTCACTACATTCAGCTCTGGATACTGTAGCTCCTCTGAGAAAGAAGGCAACAAATCAGAGAGGTTTGACTCCCTGGTTTAATTCTCAAACACACGTCTTAAAAGCAGGTAACACTAATTTAGAACACCTTCATCTGGCCTGGAGAAATAGTCTGTTAATCTATAAAAAAGCCCTCTGTAAAGCTAGGACATCTTATTATTCGTCACTGATAGAAGAGAATAGGAACAACCCCAGGTTTCTTTCCAGCACTGTAGCCAGACAGACAAAGAGTCAGACATCTGTTGTGCCATGTATTCCTTTAGGTCTTAGGAGCGACAACTTCATGAATTTCTTTACAAATAAAATTTTATCCATTAGAGAAAAAATTATTTGTAGTTTACCCTCAGATGTGCCATTAAATATGGCTACTTCGACTGCTAATGCTGGTTTGGGCTGCTTCTCTCCTGTTGACTTCTCTGAACTAACATCACTAATTACTTCCTCCAAACCATCATCATACCTGTTAGATCCCATCCCTACAGGACTTTTCAAAGAGGTCTTGCCATTGATTAATGCTTCTGTTTTGAATGTTATCAATTTATCCTTATTAAAGGGCTATGTACCACAGGCTTTCAAAGTGGCAGTAATTAAACCACTACTTAAAAAGCCTTCGCTCAACCCAGCCGACTTAGATAATTACAGACCGATTTCCAACCTTCCTTTCATTTCAGAAATTCTTGAAAGAGTTGTTGCAGAACAACTGTGTGATCACTTGCAGAGGAATGGTTTATTTGAAGAGTTCCAGTCAGGGTTCAGAGTTCACCATAGCACAGAAACGGCACTAGTGAAGGTTACTAATGATCTTCTTATGGCTTCTGACAGTGGACAGTGGATTCTTCTAGACCTCAGCGCAGCATTCATTGCAGTTGACCACAACATTTTGCTACAGAGGCTTAAAGGGAATGCATTAGGCTCATTTGAATCTTATTTATCTGATATAAAGAGAAATCAGCAAGAACCAAAACTCAGTAATATTAGACAAACTGATATTTAAAAAGAGAAGAAAAAATGGACTCATGACACATGGACAGAATGCAAAGTCTGCAATTGTTTTTCAGATAGCATGATTTCATATAACCCTGAAAAGTCAAAGACAAGATAATAGTAACCTATTGAGGGAATAATTAAGGCTCATATATATTTAGACAGAAATGTTTGTTAAAGCTGTATGTGGCAGTCATAATACAGTTATTATTTAAATGTTATAATGGTTTTTTGTTTTGGTGGATTCACAGATTTCAAGTTGCTCAGATCCCTGAGCAGAAGCCATGCACAGTGGAAACCAAGAGATCATCACAGGAGCAGAGGAACTCCTTCTTTGGTGGAAAGTCCTTCTCCTTGTCTTCCTCATCTGGAATCAGGAGGTACAGTCCCTACACATTTCTATTTCTTTCTCTCTGTACTCTGCCTACAGTTATAGTTAGAAGCTCGAAGGTTGTTCTGGTCAGTGCTAAATGAAGTAATCTGCTTCACTGTGAAAGAGAATTAATCATAAGGGTGAGGAGTGACTGTATAATGATTTGGAAAATTAGCTTCTTTTGTTTCCAGCTCCAGTATTTAGCTAGAGCTGAGGCAGCAGGTCTAAAGTAAAGTCATGTGAGCCTGCCTGAAATAATATATTTAATCAAAAAAATTAAGAAATGTAGAGAATTATTCTGAGATGTGAGAAATAATGAGATTGGAATATGTGAAATATTTGTTTCTAACTTTTATTACCTTTTTAAAAAAATCCTCCACTTATTTGCCATCTAATTCGTATTTTCAGGTGAGAGGACGCTGTGCAATATTGCTACCTCGCTGAAGATGACCTCATCGCCCAGCGACAGCTTGACCGTTGACATGGAGGGTGTTTTTAGATGACTGACACCAAGAAACAAGAAGCACCTCCCGCTGGTAGAAGTTGTTTCTAATAATGTAATAAGAGGAATATAACTCTATTTATTATACATAAACTGATTATTGTATGATAGACGTATGACACGCACTATCAGATACTGTTGTATCACTGTTCCAATCCACACAGAAACAGGTTTGAAAAGCCTGTTGGAGACATGCAGGGACAAAGTGGACAGATTACTTCTCAAAGCTTAGTGTTAAACAATTATCAGTAATGTACTCTAGAAGTGTGCATTATTCACAAATGCACTCACAATATTATTTATTTGTCCTATCATGTAAAAAATGCAAGGAGTACAACACATACTGGCACATGTAAATCTATACAAACTTACTAATGGGTACCCATCAAATTAACCCTACTCATCCCTGTGTGCAGTGAAGTGAAAAGAGTACCGTGGACTCTTTTTTCCTGACAACAAAATACATTGCATACATAAAATCATTTATAAGTGTGCATCTTAAAAAGTGGAAAATCTCGAACTACATGGTCGGCAACCAAGTGCCACACAAATGAGCGCACGAATATCAAAGAATGTAAATGTTTTCATTAGCATCACTGTAAGCTAATAGGCAAAAAATATATGTTTTGGATCATTTGACACAGTTTTCAGGTCAATATAATTAGGATTTTTCAACATATGATGTTATGTGATTAAAGGTTTTTGGTTTTGTTCACACAGAAAGCTGCCCACAAGCAGAGGTTTTAGATGTTGAAGATGTGGAATGTAGTATGAACAGACTTGCTGCACACACTGAGTTAAAAACTTTGAGTATTTTTTAAAGATTTGTGCAGAAATACACCCACCTAGGGTCAGGATTAACTTAAAAAAAACCTTTTACACTCTTTGGCTAGATTCAAGTAGATCAATGGGGGGCAATTTTTTTCAAGAGGAGCTAGTTAGAGTGTATCAGAGCATTTTAATGACACTGAAGCCTGGTGGCTTATTACCAGCGTCTACTGACATTAGAATGAAAAGGTAGATACAGAGATAGATCTCATTTTTGTAGAAGGAAATATGTAAATGAATGTACATATGTAAATACAGGTCGGTACAGAGAAACACAGCATTTTATAACTTTAACAGTATGTGTGAGATGATACATTATATCCCTTGTAATGGGACAGACAACTGCACTGCACCAGTGAGTGACATTTGTAGTTTATCATTAAGAGACAAGTAAACTCTATCACACTACCATGAAAAAGCCTACAAGCTGAATTGCAGAGTAAATATAACATGACGTGTTCTTTTCCATCATTTGAGTGCAACATCAGTGTGTTTCTTCTGCTGTTAACAGTTTTCAGTTCTTATTATGAATGCACACAGTACACATAGCCAGACTGTAGTTATGCAATCTTCATAACTCAGAGAAACCACTTCCATATAAATACAAACACATATTTATTTTTTTTTTATCATTTAATCAAATAAACCCACCAGTGGCTGCAGAGAATTAGTGGTTGAAGAGCCTCAGAGTCATGCAAACTCAGTTGGCTTTAATTCACATCCTCATAGGGTTTCAAGTGTGTACTGTAATCATAGAGGGTTTTTTTAACTACTCATTTTCATATTTTCTTATTATGTTGTGACAAGAAATATGACAACATGTCTGAAGGAAAGCATATTTATTGGATATGTTATATGTATTCTTTTGACCTGTTTTAGTAACATTCTCACTCCAGCTACAGTTGTCATACAATGTTTTCAAGCTGAAGTGTTCCTGGTAAGAAGTAAGGGTTACAAACATTCATCTCATCAGCTTTGTAGCTTGCATTTATGAAATATAATTTTTTTCTGTATGATGTTTTTAATATTAAAATAAAGATGTATTTTAAATTCTGTCTGTTTGATGTCATGCTGCTGTGTGGCTTTGTAGTGTTTATTGTCTGTGAGTTTGTGAGACTTGAGGTTTGTGTAACTGGTGGAATTTAAGAGAACCAAGGTAAGCTTGGCTATAAAATGTCAAAAAAATGAGTTGAGACTCTTAAAGCTTGATAAACTCGTTGGGTACTGTTGCCCCCTTGTGGTTGTCTTTAGATTAAAGGCATATTGATTATATAAAACAAACGGATACAGTTCCAGTGGGATTAAACAGCTCAGCTTCACTGCAAACAAATACTCTCCCCAAAGACTATAGTAAATGCTTTCCAAACACACATGCTGACTAATTCAGCTAATTTCTATGCTTGCAAATACAGTAATGTAAAAAATAAGCGGCTGCTCTCTTTTAATTTATGTATTTATGCATAAAAAAAATCATTGGTAATTAGCAGGTCCTGAAATTAGGCAGGTCTAAGCAACAACATATGGCACATTACAGAGTGTCATTATTTATTTAACAAAAACTAAGCCTAAATGCAGAAGCACTGTGAAAAACTAAGTACACCCTGGCTGCTCCCAAAGGGTAAGTAGCAGCCAACTGCTGATAATCAAATGCACTTTATTAATAGTCATCAGTCAGTGTGGCTACCTCTATAAAAGCAGATGTTTGGGCAGTTTGCTGGTCTACAGTAACTAGATATGTGTTAACACAAGACCAAGGAGGAAAGACATTAGCACTGATCTTAAAGAAGCAACTGTCTCTGCCCATCAGTCTTGGAAGTGTTCAAAGGCCATTTTCAAATAATCTGAAGTCCTTCATCCTGAAGTGAGAAAGATTATTCACAAGAAAACAAGATAGTCACCAGACTTCCCAGGAGTGGACATCCCAGCAAAGGTCAGACTGTGCAATGCTCAGAGAAATCGCATAAAAACCCAAGAACTGCACCTCAAACGCTACAGGCCTCAATTAGCATCCTAAATATTAAAGTTCATGGCACATCAGTTGAAAAAAGATTGAACAAGCTTGCCTTATTTGGAAGGGTTCCTAGGAGAATGCCTCTACGCTCTATAAAGAAGATGGCAGCACAGCTTAGGTTTGCAAAGTCTATCTGAATAAACCACAAGGCATCTGGAACAATGTCCTTTGGATTTACAGAATCAAAATGGAGATGTCTGGCCATAACGCACAGTTGCACATTTGGTAAAAACAAACAAGGTATATCAGTACAAACACACACCAATTGTCAAATACAGTGGTGGAGGGGTGATGATTTAGTCTTGTTTTGCAGCCAAGGTACCTTGGCACTTTACCGTCACTGAGTTGACCATGAAGTCCTCTATATACCAAAGTATTCTAGGGGTGTGAAGCCAGCTTTCTAACAGCTAAAGCTTGGTTCAAACTGGATCATCCAATAGGACATGCACACCAGCAAATCTACAACAGAATAGCTAAAAAGCAGAAGAATCAAGGTGCTGAAATAGCCCATTAAAGCCCAGACCTCCATCAGAAATGCTGTGGTGGGACCTTCAGCGGGCCATGCATAAGCAAATGCCCACAAACCTCTATATTGTATTGTATATATTGAATGTATTTTTGATCAGAAACACTACTACTGTATTGTTGTATATTACTGTTATTTTTTGTGGCACCTTTATTCAAAATTTCCAAACAAGATGGATGATACAAATTACAAAGAAAATATAAATGTTATTTTTACAACCTTCTTATGCTGTGGCTCAAAGCTCCAGCCTTAAATGTTAAAATTACAGACATGTCTGTCCACTGTCTGATATCTGACTCACAGCAAGGTTAGCTGAGGAAAACCTACTAGTTCCCATACAAACATACAAACGTCAATTAACTAATAGCACAGCTGTGATGCACCATGTAGTTTGGTATTTTTATAAATATACAATCTCCATCCTTTATTCCTTTAAAAGCCTTTAATACATTATGTCAAGACTCTACTGTATGATTTAGCCATTTATTTATAATCTTTGGTTATCAAGAATGTACTTTGTAAAATTATGGCCTGAATTGTATATATTTAACAGTAAAGCATGGCTTTTAACGTTTTTAATTTGCTCTTACAGGGACTGTTAACAAAAAACACATCATCATGCCAAGTCATCATAACACATTACTATCAAAAAAGTGGTGAACTGATCTGCCATAGGTATCTAAAAGAGTAGTAGAGCTCTATTAACACAGTAGACCTAGTAACACTTGAAATCAAATTAAATTTTTTGTGTAATTCTTACTTTAATAAGCCTCTTCATAGAGGTTTCAACCCTCAGATGTGTTGTAGTTTCTAACCAGGTATCTGTCAAACATTTGAGACTGAAAAGAGCTCTCTTAAAGTAGTTATAGGGTCTCAACTATACCATCCAAGACTCGCATTATGTTCCCAAACATTTTGCATTTTCACGAACATAATTTCAGATATTAGAGATGTGTTGTCAAGTGTTGGCTCCCACTCTTTGCTTTTGGTGATGACAATTTGCACTTCTTGGTGAGATTGCTGCGGGCATCCTGTCCAGCCAAGAAGTAAAGGATGGGGTCCACACAGCTGTTGGCACTGGCCAAAGGTCGTGTAATCTTGTAGGCCAAACTGGAGGCCTCCAGCAAACTACAGCTAATCTGGTGAATGCATAAAAATGTCATGCACTGATCATAACAAATTTATTATATAAAAAAAGTGCGTATACTCACCTGTGCTGGATTGACCTGCCTCAGATATCTAAAAGAGTAGTAAAGACTCCTGGTGAGGTGGAAAGGGAGGAAACACAGCATGAATGCTGCCAGCACAATGATGATCATCTTTACAGACTTCCGTTTGGACCTTTGGGCTGTTAGGCCTCCCCTTTGTTCTTCGCTTCTCCCTTCAGAACCCCAACCAGGCTCTAGGAGCTTTTTCACCATCAGGCCGTAGCACACCATCACCACCATGAAAGGCAAGGCAAACATGAGCACTGACACGACTGAGCTGTACACCAGGAAGTCATCAAAAAGCTCTGGACTGGTGGTGTCATAGCAGATGATTCGTTCTGTGTTCACATCCCTAAAAAAGCAGGTAACAGATTACGTTTGCTTAGGATATTTGAATGGTACTGTCCTGTTTGGCACTCAACTGTAGTAAAAGAGAAAGGATGATGAAAGAAAGGGCTCCTTGGTTGTTCATTTTAGTGTGTCCCATTAAGGCACCCCAAGATAAGCACTGTGCAAAACTGGTGTGCCACAAAAGCCAATAGTCCACAGTTTAACACAATTACGGACACTTTCACAAAATAAATGAAGAAAGAAAAGTAAAGTTATAAACATTTAATTACCAAGTTCTTGAAAAGTAGAGAACAGGAGCCTGGCAGAATAACACAGAGGCCCACACTGCCACAGACACCAGCCTGGCTTGACGGGCACTGATCCAGTTCAGAGAGCGGACTGGATAGCAGATACCCACGAACCGATGCAGGCTGATACAGCACAGAAACAGAATGGAACCTATCAGAAAGAAACAAAAATGTATTTAAAGTATGATTATAACCTTATTATTACATATGTCATTGTATTATTGAATACTTTATGTTATCTTTTTTCTATCACATCTAATTGATATCACACCAGTCTTATTATCAGAGAATAAAAAATATTATGCAAAACAATAAGATGCAAAAATAATAATAAACAGCATATAGTATAATATAGAACAGTATGTAATATAATATGATACACTATGAAATGTGAAGAATAATGATACAATATGATACAATACAAAATTGTATAATACATCATAACATCATTGTGATGTCGTTTCAATGTTCAGTGTTGACTTTATTAGGTACACCTTGCTAGTACTGGTTAGACCTCCTTTTATCTTCAGAACTGCCTTAATCTTTCATGGCATAGATTCTACAAGGTGCTGGAAACCTTCCTCAGAGATTTTGGTCCATATTGACATGACAGAGCTGGTGTCCCTGTAGTGTAGTGATTGACACATTCGCCTTACAAGCTTAAAGTCCCTGGTTTAATTCTAGGTAGGGACACAAGCCCCTCTCATTATGGAGGATTGTGTCAGGAAGCTCATCCGGTGTAAAACCTTGAGGTGACCCCTTGAGTGAAAATACAGTGGAGCAGCCAAAGGTTCACTGACATGATAGCAGCTGCAGATTTGTTGGCTGCACATCAATGATGTGAATCTTTCATTCCAGCACATCCCAAAGGTGCTCTTTTGGACTGAGATATGGTGACTACAGAGGTCATTTGAGCGCAATGAACTCACTGTCATATTTAAGAAACCACTTTGAAATGATTTGAGCTTCATAACATCCTTCTGGAAGGTCATAAAGGAATGGAAATGGTCAGCAATAATTCTTAGGTAGGTTGTATGGTTTAAACAATGCCTAATTGGTACTAAGGAGCTGAAAGTGTACCAAGTAAATATCCCCCACACCATTACACCACCAGCAGCAGTCTGAACCATTAACACATCAAGGCAGGATGGATCCATGTTTTTATGTTATTTATTCCAAATTCTGTCTCTATCATGTGAATATAGCCACAGAAATTGTGACTCATCAGACCAGGCAAGGTTTTTCCAATTATGGTGACGCTGTGCAAACTGTTTCAAGGCCTCAGTTTCCTCTTCTTATTTGACAGGAGTGGCATCTGGCGTGGTCTTCTGCTGTGGTCCAGCCGTTTCAAGGTTGTGCTTTCAGAAATGCTCTTCTACATACCTTGGTTGTAAAGAGTGGCTGTTTGAGTTACTGTTGCCTTCCTATCAGCCAAAGCAGTCTGACCCTTTTCCTCTGTCCTCTGGCATCAACAAGACATTTTTTGCAAGAAGAACTGCTTGAAAGCGGCTATTTTTTCTTTTCATTCATTGTCTGTAAACCCCTGAGATGGGCATGAAAATCACTGCAGATCACATTCTAAAATACTCAGTCCAAACCATCTGGCAGGTGTACCTAATAAAGTGACCAGTAAGCATTTTTTAAATTTCTTCTCAAGCATACTATAGTTTATTGTAAAATATAATTTTACAATATTATTTTATCCTTTTGTATTAGAGGTCATGTTACATATGTTCACACATACACATAGACACTTTTTCACATCTTATTGTGTCCTACAGTAATATATGTAAGCATACTGCTTTAGACTGCTGTAACTGTATAATAAGTCAAGCTCAGCTTTTGTACTGTATTTTATGGGTTTGTAGTTCTTCACAACTGTACCGTATAAATTGGCATAAAACAGGAAGCGTATAAGCTTGCAGAACGGTTCACTGAACGGCCAGTCATTCTCATCAGCATAGTAGAAGATAAGGAACGGCAGAGTGAAGATGTACAGGGTGTCACACATCGTCAGGTTGAACATATAAATAGTCGAAGGTTTCCAGCGCTTTGTGCGGAACACAATCACATACAGCGCTGTGGCATTCAGTGCCAGGCCAATCACAAAGACCAGGGCGTAGCTGACAGGAAGCAGAATGTATTTAAAATCTTCATCGAAATCACAGTAGAAGGCACTGAAATTGGTTTGGCTGGTGCTGTTGTTGTCAAATTTGGCCATGATGATTGTGAAAAGACCTGAGGGAAAATATATACAAAGGAATAGACAGTAAATATTATTGCAGTTAAACCTTTATGTTTATTTATTTACTTAGCAAAGACAATGAAAATTATATGAGAACACAGGAAATGATATGTCTAGAAGCATATGGCATCAGTGGTAGATGCTCCCAGTCATTTGTTTTGGCTTGTTTCAGCAGTATAGTCCAGTGTGTCACACCACACTCAAGTACAGACAACTAGTCCACTGTGGTTTTGAAATCATTAACACAATCCAGCTTGACTCAGTACATTTTAATGCCATTGTGCATTTCACAGAAATCATTGTAATAATTTTTTATCCATTAACTGTGGATGCCCGTGGGTAATGAAAGAATTGTGACTGACAGAAGAGAAGAGGCTACTTAAAATCATAACTGATCATTAGACTCCCTGTGAAAGCCTTTTCTGGCTGAACATTTGAATCTTTGTGTCAGTATTGGCCCTAAAACAGTACTGTACTTGTACTGGTCATGTACTGGTCCACCACAAGGCTCAAACACTTGACACATATGAAAAATGTAAATTCACTAAGTTTGTTTCAGACACTGATTCACAAAGTTGTGTGGCAACAACTTTTAGCAAAAATATCTGGTGCAGCTGTGTTCTAATGCGGGAAAACATCCCCCACTTTGGCACTTTTCATGTCAAAGTTTTCTATAACTTCACAGCTGTAAGCGGGAGAGACAGAGGAATAACTTTTTAACTCAAACCAGATTCACTGTTGAGAATTTCTCTGGCGTACACGGCACGTTACTGGCTGTCACAAACTTGGGCTGTTTGTCTATCTGTCAAGCTCAAGTTCAAACAGCCATGCAATGAAATCATGCCTTAAGAAACAACAGGCAAACTTAATAGTTTCTCAGACTGATAAGTTAACCAACAGCACAGCTTTTTTTTCTTCTCTATCTGATATTTTTCTCGTTTTTGAAAACAGTGCTCACTCCAAACCTTTCTCTCTCCTTCTCTCTACAAAACAGCTGCTGGTTAAATTTTACAGATAATAGACCCGATGCAGAGTGTCCATATTTGTAGTTCCTAAGTTCTTCTACATTGTTGTGTGCATGCCATACCAAACTCACGATTCAGCAATAAAGTATTCTATGCTATTTTCCCTTAAACCGATCATGTACAAATACCTACAAAACCCCTAAAACATAAATTTAGCTTATAAGTTTACTCACACTGTATGGGTGCTATCCTGTACTATCCCGTGTAATGTATCCTCAGTATGTTCTTTATGGGTGAATGCCTGCCTAAGTTGCCTGAATTAGTGAAAAGCTTGAGGTGAGGTGTATGCATGCTGCAGCCTGTCCACAGTGAGTAAGCAGATGGGCTATGAGGCCGTCATGTTAACTATGTTTCAGTGAATTAAACAGACAACTCTAGTGTCACCACAAACTGATCAAATATTTATTCATTTTTCTCACTCTGGTAAACTCAAAAAGCCATTAGTTTAAATTAGTATTAATAGTAAGGCAGAAAAATCAGGGATACTTTTTAAATGAAATGAAACCCTGTACTATAAATAATTACTGTGTCTTCCATTATTAGGGAAAGAAATTTAGAAACAAATAGAAATCAGTTACAAACCGATAAAGGAATTGTACCAAAGCATATAAAACACAGAAAAAGGATTATTTTTTAAACATCTTTTCAAAGTTTTGTAAAAGGGAATACCAAAGGCAAACCCATCCCTGATCACAAGGTTTCATGCAGTAACAACCAGTTATGGCCCATAAAAGAACTTTATTTTTGTGATCTTTCTAAGAAAGATGAAGAAACCAATCTTTCTAAGTTGCTTTCACTTGTCCACTGACATTGAAATTTGAGTCAAATAGCACATTGAAGTTTTTAAGAGAAGGCTTAACTTAAGATGACAGACTTTCAGATTTAACCCAGAGTACCAGTTTATCTTTGAGAAGAATAAACAGACAAATAAATTAATCACCATCTCTTTTTGATTAAACTTTTAAAAAAAACAAACACTGTGACGCCACTAATTGTGAATCTCAGACAGGTTAGAGGTTCATTTTAACTGAGACATAAATTTGTATGAATCTGTGTATCATCAGGATATAAAAGGAAGACACTTTGTTCTCCTGAATAGTCTACAGGAATATAAGCAGGAAAGAAGCAGGCCAAAGAACTGACCCTGTGGAACCTCATTGTTAACTCATGATATTTCAACAGAAAACTTTTAATCACACAAAAAGGATGAAAATTTCGCTTTCAAAGCATTTAAAGAAAGTCTTTTGTGATGAGAGCTGCCTATCTAAGAGGACTATGACTAAAAATTGACACAGTGAACTGCCACATTGGGGAAACTGGTAAATTAGGGAATTCTGCCTGATGTAAACGACTGGGACCTCTTAGCTTTAATAAGTAAATGATTACAAAATCATAAATAATCATCCTTTGTGAAAAGCAATGCTGGAAACACTTTTTTTGTAAGATGGAACCTGATATACAGTGTAATTTTGATATGAATTCAGTCCCCTTAAAACCTAAATACCAAATATTATTTTGGTAATACTGGACATCTGTGCTGTACCAAAATAAGTTTGGGGGAAGAATGTTATAACAACCTTGTTCTTATTGTATAGTACTGTAGATAAGGACACATTGAGTCATATGTTGTATTACAACACACATAACACCTTTTACTGCTTAAATTAGGGAATTAAACTAATAATAGATAGATTAAAAATAGCTACTTTTGTTCCACTTACCTTCCTCCAAGGCTGTGCACTTGAGAAATGTATGAATATTTATTTTCTATGAAAGATTTTCTATCACGTATAAGCTGCTGGGGCCTAGGACAAATGTGCCCACTAGAAGCAGTCCAATTTGTAGGTTTTGTCTTTTACCCAAACTGATAATACAACCCCAGACTGAGTTAAGTAGAAGTGACAATAAATTCCTACACTGTATTTCTCTCACACACCACAATAACATTTATGAAATTGCAACATGGATTTTGCAGTACAGAGCAAGAATAAGGCTTGTGGGTTGTGATGTAATGTGTGCGCTGTTGCTATTTCTCACACTGTCCTTTCTAATCTTAAATTTAGTTGACCTTTTTATTCACCACAGGGGGCCAGTACACTGTATACAGACTTAAATACCAGTGGGAGTCAGTCAGCATTTTATTGGTACCATAATTCAGAGAACAAAATTAGCCTGTAAATCACATTGTGTATGTGTCTTTAATAAGATACAGTGGGCCAGGTATGCATGGGCCACAATACAGTCAGACACACTACTGGTGAACTGAGACGAGCAATATATGCTGCTTCATTGTAACAGTTTCTTACCTTGGTATGTCGGAAAGACTGTATGCTCAGAAGCCAAATCATAAACGAAATCACAGATGAAAACAATTCTGGCAGAATCCTAATGACAAAAATATTATCCAGAAATGAGTGTCAGCCATTTCTCCTGTGCCTCTGGTGGAAAGTTAGGTGTGAACATTAAGAAGTGTGATTCCTCTGAATGTGTATGTGCATGTGTTTGAGTTTAAAGTGTTATTCTAAAAAGAGAAGTGAGAAAGCATGCTTAATGTCTTACCTGCTCCAGAAACTTTTGAATTAATGATTACCTGGCCCTTAACCTTGAGTATAGCACGTAGGAGGCAAGAAATAAAACACTCACCCTTCCAGCTTGTCTTTTTCTCTTGCTAGCATGCCAGCATTCCTTCTTCAACACATTACTCTAAAAACTGACAACTACAGTATAACAGTCTGCTTTACATTTAGGAGTGTGAGTAAAAGCATGTTGGTATAGGCAACAAAATAGAGTTGCATTATCCCCATCTGTGGCAACAAGGCTTAATAGTGAAGCTCTCTGGGGAGTTTCCATTCTCAAGCCACACAGGCCACCCTCAAAACTGCATTCAACATTGGCTGATGGGGAAAAGTAGTGCAAATTTAACAGAGATGTAAAAATACATTATTTATTTTTATATGTAGCCTACACTCAAGTGAAAAATAAAGTTTTTACAGTGAAAAATGAAGTACACCTCATGAATTAGTATCTTGTGCAATCACCTTTAGCAGCAATAACTTGAAATACTAGTTTTCTAGATGAATTTATCAGTCGCTAAGATTGTTATGGATTGATTTTGGCTCACTCTTCTATAAAATGCTGCTTCAGTTCATTGAATTTTGGGCATTTGTTTATGTACAGTTTCTTAAGATCCCACCACAGCGTTTCAGTTGGGTTGAGGTCTGGACTTTGACTGTGCCATTGCAACATCTTGATTCTTTTCTTTTTCAGACATTCTGTTTTAGATTTGCCTGCTGTGCTTGGGATCGTTGTTCTGTTGCGTGACCCATTTTCACTCAAGCTTTAGCTGTCAGACAGATGGCCTCACGTATGACTCTAGAATACTTTAGTACACAGAGGGGGTTTCATGGTCAACTGAATGGCTGCAAGGTGCCCAGTCCCTGTGGCTGCGAAACAAGCCCAAATCATCAGCCCTCCACCACCACGCTTGACAGTGAGGTCGTTGTGAGGTAGCTGTGTTGATATTTGGTTTATCCCAACAGTGGTATTGTGCATTATGGTCAAACGTCTTCACTTTGGACTCATCTATCCAAAGGTCATTGTTCCAACAGTCTTGTGTTTTTTCAGACGCAACTTTGCAAACCTAAGCCATGCTGCCATGATTTTTTTAGCCATAAGAGGCTTTCTCTGGGCAATCTTTCCAAACAAGTCATATTTGTTCATTCTGTTTCTAACTGTACTCAATCAGAATCAGAATCAGAATACTTTGTACTATCATGAACTTTAACATTTAATGTACTAACTGAGGCCTATAGAGTCTGAGATGTAGCTCTTTGTTTTTTCTTTTTTGTTTTGCCATTTCTTTGAGCAAAATGCATTTGATTACTCTTTTAATTTCTACAGAAGAAGTGAGGATGTGCTTAGCTTTCCCCATAAACCTGTATGTGTCTGTCATTAAAACTTCATATAATTCTTCTGTTTTGTATGTCACAGCTTGCACTTCACCTGATCTCAGAACGACAATGTATTTTGGTTCGTTAACTGAACATCATCTTCTGGATTCAAACTGTTCTACTATGGTGTAGGTAGGAAGAGAAATGCAGTAGGGGTAATCTTGAAGGAAGAGTACGTGAAAAGTGTTCTGGAGGTGAAGAGAGTGTCAGACAGAATGAGGACTTTGAAGCTGGAAACTGAAGGTGTGATGCTGAATGTTGTTAGTGCTTATGCCCCACAAGTTGGATGCAACTTAGAAGAGAAAGAGGAATTCTGGAATAAGTTGGATGAAGTGGTAGAGAGTATTCCCAGGGGAGAGAGAGTGGTGATTGGAGCAGACTTCAATGGGCATGTAGGTGAAGGGAACAGAGGGGATGAGGAGGTGTTGGGTAGGTATGGTGTTAAGGAGAGGAATGTGGAGGGACAGATGGTAGTGGATTTTGCAAAAAGGATGGAAATGGCTGTAGTGAACACATATTTCAAGAAGAGGGAGG
>VUQH01091310.1:2209-58355 GCA_015106775.1 Etroplus canarensis
ATTCCTGTCCTACTGTGTTATTTCTGTCCTTCTAAATCTCTCTCTTTTTTCCCCATCTGTCTTCTTTATCTTTAACTGAGCTCTTCAACCTGGATAAGGATAACAGGGTAGTCAATTATGCCAAAATCTTTGTCACAGAGGCTCTCAGAGCTATACTGTTTATCCTGATGCACCAATAATATCACTCTGGCTGATTGCTTTGTTTTTGTTTTATGCATCCCCCTTTGTTCTAGAGTAAAAAGGTCCCACATAATTTAGTCAATGCAAATGTGATGTGACTTAACAGATAAATATTAGCCACTTCCATATTATTTGCTGATATTAGTCAACATGATCATACCAATTAGGGATGTCACCAGACCAATACTTATGATACCTTCTAATGCCTAAATTCTGAAAATGTGATGGTACTGGCTTTTTTTAAGTGCCACTGGAACCATATACAGCGAGATTGAAATTCTTCTGACTCTGATTGGGTCAATGCATGTTCTACTTTATCCTTACATGCTGAAGGTGGAAGGGGACACCTACAAACAGGAAAAACTACACATGGCGCAGTGAAAACTACGCGTGGAAGACACTGACTAGCGCAGCTGCCACATTAGCTTTGCCCAGCTCGTTGATTAGAAATGCAGTTGGGAGTCGGGTATGAAAGTACTTTGTTGTCGAATTGAATGACAAGGAGTGAAAACTGATTCACAAAAGGCTATATGCAAACAATGCTATCATATATTTTCAGACCAGTTGAGGAAATACTTCCACTTTAGTGAAGCCCCTAAAAGACACAAGCATCTAGATCTGTTCCTTTCAAAAACCTTGAACTGGTAAATAAAGAGTTCAAAATGCCATGAAAAAGTATGCCCTTAATAAGAATCATTGCAGCATCTATACTAGCACATTAGTCGTAGTACTGAACTGCCGTTGCTTTTAGTTACAGAAAAGTAATTTTGTAATGTTCAGATTTTTGATACACAAGTTCAATTTTAAATGCATGGGATACTCTTTTATTTTTGTTTTTAAACCATGACATGACCATGAATTTGGTATTAGGAAATGTGTAATTCTACTTATACTGTTACTGACTGCTAAATTTCTGGTATGGTGACATCCCTAATATCAATACCTACATTTGTCTGATAACCTCCCTACATGCTAACTCTCAGTTAGCTCATTACACTGGTCAATAATTGGGCTAATAATTTCACACAGTTTATCTAGACCAAATATCTATACCAATGATGCACCGATATCAGCACTGGGGTTGATGTTTGCTCATGTACTCATGCTTCTATTTGTAAAACTACTTGAATACTACTCCCTATACCACATTGTGGTAACTTAACTTTAACCGGTCATTGGTTGAGCAGGTAGGCAGAGGTTTGGAAGTATTTCATCCCTAATGACAAAAGTAGAGCAAATTGCAAACTATGCTCTTTTAAACTGCCAAAAGGAGGAATGAAAAACATGTCTAAGGAGCCAGAGAAAATGTCCAGAGACACCTTAAAGCCTGTGAAAATAACAAGCCCTTACCCAGAAAATTGACCAGCTGTTGTCAGTTGCAGATAATACAAGACTCAGTGTACTGGAGCCTAGGTATGAGATTCCCCATATCACCAAAACTATAAAAGGAAAGCTGCAAGGCTTGGTGAAAAAAGGATGTGTACCACCTGCCATAGGACTTTCAGACCTTTATTACTAATCTATAGAATAGCAGTGTCAGCCCAGTGCTTCTCTCAGCTGTGCAGTGGACTTATGGTAGTTTTCCCTCCATAGAGAGTAGTTCCACATGTAAAGTAGGTTTGAAGTTTTCACAGTAGCCATGCAGTAGGAAGTGTGTTTGATGATATGCCTCAGATGTGGAGCACGTTGAAAAGTTTACAATGTAACCATGGAATAATCGCAAAAATATTATCAAGGTCTATATTAAGGCTGGACTTTCTCACCTGCCCAAAGCAGGAGCAGTCACATATTAGTTGGCCATTGGGTCAATTGGATATAAGTTTGACATTTTAAAGATTATGCTTTATCCTTAGCCTGCCAGGAAGACATGCACATGTAACTCAAGCAGCTTATGAAAAGACTCATGGAAGACTTACTGACCCACTAAAATGGCACATACTTCATGCTACAGTCTCTTAACGAGCATAAGTGGGTTCTCATTGTTGAAACGATAATCATATTATCAAGGACTCTTTTAGTACTTGGAATCAGCAAGTGCCCCAGTGTAAGTACTTGGTCCACAAAGTGGTCCTGCTGCAGCCCAACTTGTACCATAAATTCCTGTCTCTTTACTGTGCGGAGCAGACTATGGGGGCTCCTTCAGAAGTCTTTATCATCGGTACTGCAAATGTGCATGTCAAGGTTCAGTAAAGTCAAATTTGATTTCATTACAATATTTTAGTATATACTGCTGTGAAAAAGCCTTTGAAGCCATTATCCTGTTAGACAATATGCTTGGCTTCCAGTAATTTTAAGCAGAAACACATTCAAGCAGTCATGATTCCTCCAATAATACTACATTATAAAAATGAAACAGGAATCACAATACTATTTAATGAAATCGGTAGAACTTGGCTGGTATGCCTCCACTTTACATCAGGCCCTGTGTGACCTTGACCTTTAAGCCTACGAGCTTATAAATATTTTCAGATGTTCTGCCCACTATAGGCATTTACTACACAGAGTGGACTACTCTGGACTACTCAGACTGCACTGTAAGCAAAGTAATCTGGTTGAAGTTGCATACGTTTGCCAGGAACTAGAATTTAACTGCTCCCTTTTCAGATCTGTACTGTACCTAATGCAAGTTTAAAGAGGATGATCACTCTGATCTTATGCTAAAATGGGAAAGAAAAAAATAATATATATATCTGTTCTAATTGACTCTCTTATTCATTTGATTGTGAAGGTGCCTTTTAAGGTCCAGTCTATTACAGGTCATCAGATGCGCCACAAATCTCACTAATATGAGCTGATAAAACTCATAAATTGTTTCATTCTACTACAAAGCAT
Source organism: Etroplus canarensis (assembly GCA_015106775.1). Lineage (NCBI taxonomy): Eukaryota > Metazoa > Chordata > Actinopteri > Cichliformes > Cichlidae > Etroplus > Etroplus canarensis. The sequence continues at coordinate 5,222 of VUQH01091310.1, forward strand.
CCTGCTCACATCTCTGACATTGTCACTCCCATTAACTCTCACCTATCTTCCCCTCTTTGAATGTTGTTTCACGCCTCTTGATTGTCTTACTCTGTGAGTAAATGTATTTCCCATGCCCATTTATCACCTGCCTCTACACAGCGCTTTCATTTTCCTGCCAAAACATGATAACTATCATTTAGGACGTGTCATGCTATCTCAAACTGCAACAACAAATTGCCTACTGAGTATATAGAATTAATTACATGTTTGGAACCAATTAGAGCCATTCACTGAACATTTGAGAATACAATTAGTGTCTTGTTTAACACTTTATTTCTCCCATACTGATTTTTTTTTCTCATATTAAAAATGTATTCTTTCCAAATGCGACTTTTGTTTTTCAGGCAGTTGTCTAATTGATCCCATGAGGCAGTGGAGGGAATAATCAAACAATCAATCTCAAGTCAGTGACAGGTTTCCATTGCATACTGCAGCGTGGCTCAGTGGTCCTGCTGAGAGGGACTCTCTTTCTGTCACTGCACACAGTTAACCATGATGGATACATCTGGACTCTCATGGTCCCTGGTTTAATGAAACTCTGCTATGAAGACGTCTGAGCACAATAATATGCCAGAGATGAGATATGAAAGGAAAATATGAAGCTGCTATTAGGCTGACAAAAAAAAAATCCTCTGCCTGTTTTTTAAACCTGTAATAACACAGCAAAATCATTAATTATATGGTTTCTAATCTATTCTATTTTGCCTCACACATTAACAGAAGAAAACCATGAAAGTGATAACTCTCAGAGCTGACAAAGCAGACATTTAATCAGTCATTTCAAGCAGAAATGTGATTGCTGTACAACCCAGCAGTGTTTGAATAAAGTTTTTTTTTTCCCTTTCCTTTTAAAAAAAGTGCACAGTCCAGACACCAAATGTGATGTCAAAACATGAAATAGTTTCTTAAATATGATCTCACTTCCTATTTGGCGGCTTTGCAATTGATTTTGATTGGTAGTAAAGTATTTTGAAAATATATAGTTGTTCATTTTTGTGCGGCTTGGTCTGAAGCTGTGCTAATTTAGGTATGACTGGAAAGTAATAGATCCCTTGCATCCTCTTCCCTCACACCAACCCTCTGAATGTCATTCTCCACTACATTCATGAACTTTCTCTGTGGTCTTCCTGTTCTCCTCCTGCCTGGCAGCTCCATCTTCAACATCCTTTATCAAATATATCCACTATTCCTCCTCTAAACATGTCCAATTCAAGTCAACCTTGCCTCTCTGACTATCTCCAAATTTCTCAACCTGACCCGTCCCTCTGATATACTCATTTCTATTGTGTTCTATCCATCCTGGTCACTCCCAATGACAATCTCAGCATCTGTAACCCTAGCATCTCTAGCTCCACCTCCTGTCTTTTTGCACAAGCCACATTTCCAAACCATACGGCATAGTAGGTCTCACTACTGTCTGGTAAACCCTCTCTTTCACTCTTGCTGCTATCCTTCTGTCACACATATATTTTGTCCTACGTCTACTGACTTTCCTTCTCTCTCCAGTGCATATCTCCACCTCCTCCCTACTCTCACGACAGATCACAATGCCATTTGTGAACATCAGAGTCCACGGAGACTCCTGCCTGACCTCATCTGTCAACCTGTCCATCACCATTGCAAACAAGAAGGGGCTCCGAGCTGACCCCTGATAAAATTCCACCCTCACCTTGAACTCATCTGGCACTCCTTCCGCACAATTCACAGCCTCATGCACATCCTGCACCACCCTCACATCATTTGTGCAAATTTTGGTGAATGTTGGGGAAAAAGAATCTGGTCTGTTTTTTGTTTTTTTTTAAAACTTTTTCTTTATATGGTTGAAAATGTCGTCAAGAGGTGCTTGCAACTTATCCTGGCATACGGAATCTAATACCTGAATCCTACTAGGGGCAGCTAGGCCACGTTCCGGCTGACACTTATCACACCCACTCTTGCCAGTGTGTGTGTGAATCCACCAAATGCTTTTCAACTCTTTATAGAAGGTTCCCGGAAGCAGCTCTCTGCTGCATTGCTAAAACTATGCACCAAATCTATTTTTGACTGAAGATGTGTCAAGATGCAGACACAGGAACACCAGAGAGCAGTTTGTGTCTGAAAAGAGCAAAGTTTAATTACATATTTTTTAGCCATTAAACGCTCTACTGTGTTCACCAGCTAGTCGCAAACTTTGTGCGCTGTTGTATTTGGTTGGTTTATCAAAGACTAATAGGAGCACTGAGATGCAATGCCTATCAAATTACTTGCAGTAACGCCATCCACTGTGGATACAGAATTGTTAATTAGTAAAATTTTAAGGATTAAAAGAGGCTATTTCATGGTGTGTTCAGTAAATTAGTATTCTTACACAGTAGATAAGAGGTGATGTACTTTCCAAGCTGTCAAAATCCTCTTCTCCTAGACTGATAGTGATTTAAGTTATTACCAAATAAAAATGCTTTGTGTGTTATTTTTACCAATAAAGTGTGCATGGTACTCTGCTGAGTAATCAGCCTCAGGCATGTCTTGACAGATCATCTGATGAGATATCCTTTTATCCAGAGGAGAAAAAAAAACAAAACAGGTTTCATTTTAAACCAGAAGCAACATATTTGAGCGGCAAAAACCATAGTAAATGGAAGAGATTCTTTTTCAGTCCTAGGCTTTAATCAAAACCCAGCAGGTGCTACGGATACATCAAATTATTTTCTACTGAGACCACTGTAGGAGGGGAACTTGGTCTCACTGCCTTTTCTATGATGGATTTCTTACTTTTTTGAAATCCTTCATAGAAAAAGCATTCTCCTGTTCAGATTGTTGAATGTCAGAGGGAATTAAAAGAAAGAAGCAGCACTTGATTGATTTAAATATACTGAAACATGACATTTACTGCTGCCAATCATCTTATATTGAGTAAAGTTTTCCAAATCAACAGCACAAGAGATTAGAAAGGAGTCCCAACAGTCCCAGCAGTCAGTGAAGCTGAAGGCTCTACCAGAGATTTGCCATTCCGATCCCTGGGAGAGATGGCCATCACTCCCACACATAACACATATGTGTCCAAGTAGGCCAGAAAGAGAGGAGATGAAGAACAGGAAGAGAAGAATTAAGAGGGAAGCAATAAGGCAGCACTTAAGAGTGCAACTCAGGAAAATTTTAAGATCTACACCGCTATATCACTATGGCCAATTTTATATTCATTTAGCTTTTCACAGCAACTGCATACCACCGAGAGTGCATGCATACCATGATTGATAGTGTTGGTAATTTAGAAACACTGTAGGGATGCACCAATCCACTCTGTTAGATCAATATATACTGATATTGACCTTAACAAGCAAACTGTGTGCCAACTAGGTGCCCAATCCACATTTAACACAGCTTTGCTCTTCTGACAATGCAATTTGCTGCAGTGACCTAATGCTGATACATAAAGCTGCTAATCACACTACAAGCTCTTGTATGTACTTCATCAATGCCTTTTTTGAAGGCACATGCTGTTTTAATGCATCCATTAAAAAATAAATAAATAAAATAAATACATAAATTTAATATAAGAAATAGTGCACTGCAACAACAAAAAGCAAACAAGCTAGTATCCAGGGCGCAATGGGTGTAAACCACATTTTTTAAAGAAAAACTTATTGTTATACCTTAAGGGAACACATAATCTGTTTTCTACAAAAAAAGTAATATTAGTAATATCATTTGTTTACAGGAAAACACTCCTTCAACATTTTACTGCAACAGAAGACAACTAGATTTACTCCATTTGGTTGAAAAACAAGAATCTTCTTTATGAAATGGGGTTCAGACCTGCTGTTGCTACATTATTGCCAATGTTGAGCAATTACAGAGGAGGTATGTTTAACAAGTCAGTTTTTATTTAAAATTGTGGCTCATTTTACTCACTGGCATGACTTACCCCATCCTTCCCTAATCTAGACACATTTAAGCTTACTTGCCTACACCGGTTTTCAATATTTTTCTCCATGACTTGGTATATTGTGTTTGGACTTGTGACTTTATATGTTTGTGATGCTGGGATTAAGATACATGTCACTATGAATGCCATTCCTGTAGTGCTTGATGACTTCTGACCAGTTTCAAATGTGAATTAAACAGTGTTACTGTACTTGTGTAATACGTGGAGCAAAGGCGGGAAACAAGGTAATAACAATAAGTGCATTTAAATCACGAATAATTCAGTTCAATTTGATTTTATTAATACAGCAATAATTCACTACAAAAGTTACCACGGTGCGCTGTATATTGTAAAATAATGACCCTACAATATTGGAGAGAAACTCCCCCCAAAAAGATGGTTCCCTACGAGTAGCACTTGGCAATAGTGGGAAGGAAGAACCCCCTTTTAACAGGAAGAGCCCTCTTGCAGAAGGCTCAAGGAAAGGCAGCCATCTGCCTTGACCCATCACAACTTGCCCCAAGGTAGGGGTAAATGCATAGTATAATAAGCTTGTGTGACTTATGCTTTATGTTTGCTCTACTACTTAATTTGGGCACAGGACAAATGAAACAGACAAGTTAAACTGAGTCAGTTTTTCTTAATTTTTCTGAAGCAATGAGTGTTCAAGTACTCATACGAAGTGGAAAGATGAAAAAAGAGAAGCACAAACAAGATGAGATGTCAAAGAGATGAAACAGGACAGACAGCAATTTATCGTCAGACAGTCTAAAGATAAGATGCGTCAAGAAATGACAAAACAGGAACACGAACAGTCAAAGAAAAGATTTCAGACATACAGGGAAAATCGAGAATAGAAGAAAAGTGACAAAAAGGAGAGACTGAGGAAGGAAGAGAGGGAAGACAGGGAAGACAGGAGACATCAAGGAAGATGAGGGGAAGACAGACGATGAAAACAGCAGGTTTCAGTGTTTTGCGTGTTATCTATGAGTCAGTGTTCTGCCTCAATGAACTCCTCCAGCAGCACAGAGGTGAGTGTGGGCGAGCGCGAGTGAGAAAGGTACAGCGAGGTAAGGGAGCGAGGAGGGACTCAGATCACTTTAGCCTGACAAGGTGCAATGTATTGAAAAACAGATGAATGTGGATGTAAATATTGCTAAATGCAGTCTTTTTCCTTCCACAATGGCAGGTGGAAGAGGAAATTCATCACTATGAAATCACAGGTGAGATTTTATACAAACATTATTCTGCAGAGAAAAATCATACAGAAAATTCCTAGTTTCTAACAGGACACATAATTTGGCTATTAGAAATGGCATTTAAAATCAAATCTTTCAGGATGTGTTGACTCTAATCTGCTGCCTGAGGACGAGGCTGTGTTCACCACATCTGCCTGCTGAACACAAAATAACTCCTTTTTTGGTCAGTTTAACAGCACTTAAGTTATTCTGTTATAGTGGTATTAAATTTAAAAGGTGTTTTCATATATGGAAAACTGATTTCCGTGATTAGGCATCAGCTTACATTGCATGGTGTAGGTATGATCAGTTTTATTTCTTTTTAGAAAGAACAAAGAAATATAAAAGCTTTCATGTGGTTTAGGATCGTTCATGAGTCAAGGATCATCACATTCAAGGCAGGGGTCAGATGGGTTTTGTGGGGAGTCTCTATATAGTTATTCCCCACTGTGCTCACAGTACAGAGTGTTTTAAAAGTTCTGTTTGCTCTATCTGATGCAGCTTTTTCCAACTGCAGAAGAACCTGACTGAAAAACAAATCTGAACCCTCTTTAGATTTCAATTTCATACAAATAAACAGGAATTTAAAAAAAATGCTTTCTCATTAGCTTAAGGCAAATGTAGATGTTTTTGCTTATAACTAATAACTCTGAACTTACTGAATGTGGTTCCCTCCCTTTTTAAATAAAAATAAACTTATTAGCAGACTTCCCGTGCAAGTATTGTTTGAAAAGTAAAGGTATCCAAGGATTCTTACTTTGTGGTGTGAAGACCCATTTATGAGATAAATTTTCTGTGGATTCAAAGTGAAGCCATTATAGTTTCTTCATACAAAAAAGGAAATGAATATAATGCAAGCCATTAAAAAGCTTAGTACTGAATCGAGTCCTTATTTCTGCACATTTAAACCTTAGGCTGCTCTGAGCTCAGCAACAGCAGCTGAGAAAATGTAGTCATGTACACTGTGACTAAACAACTGATTCAACTTCAAGATCACATCAGTAACTGGTTCAAATAATGACACCAACCTTGTAATGTTAATCCATCCTGAGGGATCAATAAAGTTCTATCCATCTATCTACTCTTTGCCAAAGCCTTGGCAGAAATGGTCTCAATGAAAGTGTGATCATCAAAAAGCCATTCTTATGAAAGGGAAACGGAGAAATGGCTGAGGTATGACAAATCACAGGACTGAAAATCAGCCGCAACAACTATCACGGAGTTATGAATGAACCTCAAAATTACTGAAGCAGTGTGGGATCATGATGACAGAGAACGGAACAAAAGGCAGCCAACATCAAAAGAAGAACTTTGAAATGTCCTTCAAGAAGCCTGGAGAACTATTTCTGAAGACTACTTAAAGAAATTAAAAGAAATCTTGCCTAAGAGAAACTGTGTTCAGACTGTGTTGAAGAATAAAACTGGTCATACCAAATAATCACCTTGAAGCTGACTGCAATTCTATTTTGACTTATGTACGGAATTACTGTCTATGTTTGTACGTTTGAATAAACAGTTTCATCCATTTCTCATCAAGCAAACTATAAAGAAATGAGGGTTGACTCAAGACATTTGCAAAGTACTGTGTAATGTACTAGGTATTATACTATGTACACTACATACTTGGTTTAATTTTGAAAGGGTAGTGCTGTCTTCAAAAGCCACTGCTAAAACCCAATAATACATTCTTCAACTTTGAAAATGGCAATTTTAACACAGAACAAGACCACGATATATGTACTGGCAATGCCTGATTAAAAACTGTTGCTGTTAGTTAACTAAGTAGTTGCTATTAGGGCAGCTAGGTTGCAATCACATATTGCTGTATAGCCACAGTTTCAACCATTTCAGGACATCCACAATACTGCACACACACTTTTTATACATAATGAGAACAATGTCTAGTTAAATCAAATTTTTCAGTGTAAATACACTTTATCTGTAAAACAGCTAGTGTCGGTACAAAAATACACAATTTGAGTCAGCATTAGTGTACACATGTGCACGTTTTTTCCTACAAATGATCACAGCCTCCCTTTTAAAATGATCACATCAAAGAGCTGTGGCAATGAACTCCTCATTGCTGCTCACAGTAATATTTATGATTGTTTTTCTCATGTTTGGTGTTTACAAATGAGGAGTTACATGCATGAGCAGAATAAATAATGTGGGGAACAGAGCAAATAAAAAAAACAGCAGTCAAACTAAAAAGTGTTTGTTTTTTTTAATAATCCATTTTGATTTTTCTTTCCAGAGCTGCAACTGAGAAGTTCTCTCCACCAATTGTCAATATCTTTCTATTGACCATCTCATCCAAATTAAAATGTTCCTCAAACTGTCCCCTTCCATTATGAGTATTTTAATTTTCAATGGAGTGATGCATACATTTGTTTATCAACCTCTCAATAAATGTGCATTTCTGTTTTGCAGCGGAACACAATTTATGCTGTTGTGCACACAACTGTAATCATACCCCATCTAGCCTAGTGTGTCCTCTCTTTAATAAACAATTTGTTCTGTATAACTTTTGTGGCTGATAAACAACAAAAAATATGTAAACGTTACATAGGTTATTCACTTTGGGAAGTGTAGTCTTCGCAGGTTTTCCATCTTCAAGTTGCATCTTTATTAAAGTACTGCATGTACATGCAAATTTTATACTAGCGGGTTACCACATTGTAATTCTTTTTTATACCTATGCATCTCCTATATCTTCCCCGCCATTACTGCTAAATCATTTTAATTTTCTATCACAAGAAAAGAGCAGTTTTACTATATTGTAACAAATTGTTGTAAAAGCACTGGAAAATTTTGTACAGCAATGTGCTGGTCTTTTTGAATACAGTTAAACACTATAATATTTTTTGATAAAGGTCAAAATATTTAATCAACTATATATATATATGGTAACAGTGAACTATGATATTGTAAAGCATTCTTTATAGTATGGCCCATTTTTTCTTTACAATAAGAAACTGTTTTTTGTAGGTTACAGCATTTTTCTGTAAGAGAGATTTTAGTGTATTATTTGCCCATTTGACTGAAGTATCTCACCTCTAACCTAACGTCAACTGGGGTTACCTGCAGTTACCAGCAACCAGAGGGAAAGGACTAAGATGATTTTAGTTTCTTTTCATTTCTTTTCAATATCCTGTCATATTCATCTCAAAGCACTGTTTGACATATTACAGTGTAAATAAACCTTGCTTTTTTAAATGTTCACACCTCTGTAGTACTGCAAAAATAACTCCACAGTGGCCTTCTAAAATTGTTGCTGATTTCATAGACATACAGGTTAAGGCAGCAACTGTTGCAATATTCATGGACATTATTCTTTTTTTAAAATTTCTAAGTCTATTCATTGATCTTCTTCTGGGTTTGATTTTTTAAAAATATGCCTCATGAATTTAATTCTCTTCAGGATATTTCTTTGGACATTTAAACCTCTTTTCGGTTCATTTTCCCACCATGAGATGGTAACATTGCAGAAGTGGCAAAAAATATATTAAAGTCAAGTGTTTCATTGAACAATTCCTCCAACTAAACAATTATAACTGTTTTGAATAATTCAAAAACTTTCAAAAATGACCCAAAAAAAGCTGATTGACAGTTATCAAAACTCTATAAAAGTTTGATAATTCACCTAAAAACTGTAAGTAACAGCTAAACCATCTTGGAACTGTGACTTGATTCATGGAAAGGTAAGTCTCTTCCCTGTTCCCTTCTACTTTTTATTATGCCTATCACTTAGCTTTCTTCCTCCCTCCTTTATTCCCCTGTTTTTCTGACCCTCTGTTAAAATAATGGATTAAACAGGGTTAGGCACAAATGTACAATGCTTCCTTGCTCTTACTACATAACACACACACACACACACACACACACACCAAATCAGCTGAAACATTTGTACAAGTTTACATGTTGTTAACTACAGTATCTTGAGTCCATCTTCCGTTCAATTTTGTGTCTCGTCATATATATATTTTATAACACAGGAATTTAACTACAATGTAACAAATTGCTGTCTAAATACAGGAAACAAAGCATAATATTGTATTTCTTTATTTAATGGAGGTGAATATTACAAATGCACTTCTCTTAGGGAAAACCATATTAACAATAGGTTGCTGTACATACAGCAACAGCTAAAAAGTAACTGTAAAGCTGTACTCTATCACAGTGCAGTACTTTAACAGAAAGAAATTGTAAAGGGTTGTCTGCAGTTCCCAGCTAACAGAAGTAAGGAAGGATGGACCATCTAATCTATTTAAATTTCTTTAATATTCTCTCATTTTAATCTTAAAGCGCAACCTGTTTGACCTATTCCATTGTCAAAAAAGTTTGCTTTCTTTGAATGTTCACACCTGCAAATGCTGTATTGCAATAATACATGAACAGTGAATTTTTGAAAGTGTTGCCAACAAATCACAGCAACCTGTTCAACAATGCATACCAAGTTTAAGTTTGATCTTTTATTTCTTCTCATTCTTAACTTATAGGTTTACTTATTCATCCTCTTCAGTGTTTCATTTTCTAACAGAAATACTAATGTTTTGTGGGCATTTTGCCTCTCCCTTGTTAATTTTCCCACTATGAGATCATAACATTACAGAAGTGTTCCATCCAGCGAGGCGTCTAACTCAACAATCACACTGTCATATAAAAGAAAACAAGTAAGTACCGCTGATAATGGTATATAGGTGTGAGGAGGCTGGCTGTAGTGCTGTACACTTAGTCAAGTTCAGTAGCTATACACAGACTTAATGGTCACTTAAAAAGTCAGTCAACATTAGTGCTTGTGGGAGCTATTGATTTTTTCATGCAGACAAAATCTCATTATTATTATTCATATCCATTTTATGCTGCTGGAGGTGGCAGCGTCTCAGCTGGCCTGAGGAAGCTCAAAGGTTAAAATGTGCGAGAAACAAAAGAAATGAATTTAAAACTTTTTTAACATTTGTTTGATGCAAATGGAGCGTATGTATAGTTTTTTTAAAAAGTTGCATTTGAAATAAAAACTGATTTATTCAGAAAAATTATTTCAATCCCATTTCCAGAACAGTTGGGATATTTTTCAAAATGTAAATTAACAATACAATCTGTGATATGTAAACTCACATAGAACTTAATTTAACTGATAAAAGAAAGAAAATATTATTAATAGTTTTACTAACCAACTTAGTGTCCCCTATAGTATAGTGGTTTGCGCATTCACCTTACCAACTAAATGTCCCTGGTTCAATTCCAGGTGGGGACAAGCCCCTCTCACCATGGAGGGTTGCGTCAAGAAGGGCATCCAGCATCAAACCTCTGCCAAATTACCAATGCAAATTAATCCGCTCTGGCGACCCCTTAGTAGGCAATACAAGGGAGCAGCCGAAAAGGTACATTTTTACTAACCAACTTAATTGTTACTTATCCTGTAAATATACACAAGTCTAGAATTTGATGGCTGCAAAAACACTCAAAAAAAGTAGGGACAGAGTTAAAACAAGATTTAAAAGTGCATTGATCACTTAAGTAACACCATTTGAAAGACTTACACACATTAAGCAGGCTAACTGGGAGTCGGTGAGGTATTATGACTGGGAATAAAAGTAGCATCCATCAAAGGTTCAGTCATTGCATGCAAGGACAGGTCATAGTTCACCTCTTTGTGGCAGAGTTTATGAAAGAACTGGTAGCCAGTTCAAAAGGAGCATTTCTCAATGCAAGACCTCAGAGAATTTAATATAATTATTATGTTAATTATTATATAATATTGTGATTCAGAAAATTCAGCAACATCTCAGTGTGTTACAGGACAAAGTCATAACCTGCTGTTGAATGTACATTTTTTTGTACTTTTGTCAGTTAAATAAAGGTTCACGTGAGTTAACCCTCTGAGGTTTTAGTTGTCACCAGTGATTACCCCAAACCGAACTCTAACCTGAGGCAATGAGTAATTCTTGTTTTTATTAAATTGTTCTTCCAAGTTTTGGCAATCAGGAAGCAAAGAAAACAATCATTCTAACTGACAATAACTGTACAATAATAATGTTTTAAGTACTGAATGACCTGAACGCTTCAAAGCTTCAACCAAATAAGGACTCAAATACTTTATTTTATTCATTCTTTTAATATATGCACTATTACAAAATCCAAAACAGACTTTCAATTAAGAACTACTAATTCAAGATTATTCATCAACATTACTTATTATTAGATATTCTCAGACGAAGACTTTTAATTTTAGTCTGTCATATCAGTCTTCTAAAGTCACCAGGTTCAACCGTCAACTAACTAGCAAGGCATCCAAAACGGAAAGCAATTCATGGCAGGGTTTGGCAAAATATCATCAAAGCTGTAAGTAACAGTTAACACAAATATAGGTTATCAACCATGACTGCCATTGTAATGTAACAATAACAATATGCCTGGAAGTCTCTTTCCAGTGTCTGTTCTATTTTTAATATTCCTATCACTCTTCGCTCTTCTTCCTCCCCTCCTTTTTCATTCCACCATTACAATGCAATAACCCCAACAGAGCAGAGCTGAGCACACTCATGGAGCACTTCCTCACTCCCACCACACACCCTTGCATGTATACCTGTTCTAGTGCTTGTACCAATTTGTCATTTGGGTCCATGTCTCGTCCCATGTCTTGTCCTATTTTTGAAACTAAACCTTTAGGAAAAAAACCCACTGCTTGCCCTCTTAGTTTTCTTTTTAAGCAATAACAAGGCCTTCCAGTAAAGCTCCTGAATGGACTTTACAACCATTTCCATTTTTGCATCAGCTTTTCAGTCCACACAACGAAGTGCCCTGAGGAATTAAAAACTGGATAGGTACAGTTCTAGGGCAACATATCAAACTCCATTTTAAGATAATGTTACATGATTTTAACATCCAAAAATGATTCAAAATGGACTTAATAGATTGTTTCATCAAAGTATATACTTGTATAAGCATATAATCTTTTGTTTAGACATTTATTAAATGGGGTGGTAAAAATGGTGCAGTGGTTAGCACGGTTACCTCACAGCAAGAAGGTCCTGGGTTTTAATGCCCTTGCCGCCTGGGATCCCCTCATGCAGAGTCTCAATGTTCTCCCTACATCTGTATGGGTTCCGTTTGTGTACTCAAGCTTCCTTCTACAGTCCAAAGACTTGCAGGGGCTTAGATTAGCAACTGAAAAAAAAACTGGCAAATCTAAATTGGCTGTGATCGTGAATGGTCGTTTGCTTCTCTGTGTTAGCCTTGTGACAAACTGGCAACCCATCCTGGGTGTACCCCCACAGAAGATGAATGTGATATGGATTCACTTGCAGGCAAGTCCTTCTGTGGTTTGAAAAAGCTGGACCAAGAACAGGAAACATATTTTTTAAAGTAGTCTGTGAGCACAGTAAGAAATAAGTATATTTTTAAAAAGCCATCTGACCCCTGTGAATGTGATGATCCTCAACTCATGAATGATCCCAAACTACATGGGAGCTTCTATACTCTTCCGTTCTTTGCGTTTTTTAGACTCACCGTTTACCTAGGAAACTGACTTACTTCCACAACATGACATCCTACTTCAAGCATCTTTTAATGATTTCACAAGGAGATCAAAGAGTTTGAAATGAACAGAGGTCCACAATCTTCTGAAAACTTTCCTGAACCCAAGTAGAAAAATGCTGTTGCTTCACTTCAACACAAAGCCAACTACAACAGAGCACAGCAAGCAAAGACAAATATAAATCATCAGGTATCCTCAGAGTCAAACTCAAATAGTTGCATTAATCATGATATTAAAAGGAGAGAAGAGGCTCTTCCTGAAATGGTCCTCTGCAGCAAGGCTATAATTACACAACATATAAACCCAGTACTAATTAGCACCTCAGAAAATATAACTGCGCTGTGAAAAACATCTCATCAATTGTTTATCTTCTTCATGTCAGCGGTGAGGCACCAAAACAAAACTGCGTCAATTAATATAACAGGCCATCAGTAACACTGCAGGCTAGTCTGCTGCCATGGAGTACTGACCGATGGTTAATCAGCCTGAAGGAAAGCGACAGGGCTTGATAAAATGTGAGCATTACCTCGCCCCTGAACATCAAGTGTACTGTGACACACCACAGAACAGACAACAGCACTTCACCTTGGATGTCCAACAAATCCTCCTTCAAACCAGTTTCTTCTTCTTTTGTGTCTACATATTTTAGTGCATTTTTATTATCTAAGGAGATGGAAACATGAACCTGAAATTATGCATCACACAGTGGATGTGCACCAGGCTTTGTGATTAATATCTTGTTCTTGCCTCCACTCAGGCACTGCTGATAACAATGCACTTGCCCCCACCCCAATTTATTATGTAAGGGTTCAAAGCTGTACATTAATTCCAGAGTTCAAACTGATTAAGCTGCCTGTGTGAGAATACCGGTTCACACCGGAAAGTAGATTATTCTGTCGCTAACCTCGCTAACAGTAGCAGGGTCACAGAACGCCCTCATCATCACCATCTGTTCAGAGGTGACTGCAGACAGCAGCTCCTGACATATTAACAACAGAAGTTTTTCAAGCAGCCATGGAAGCTTGGGGCTTTGTACTGAAAGTGAACACAGTGTCAATTTTGTGATGAAAATACAAAGCCGGAAAGACAAAAATGAAAACGAAAAAATGTGAATTGACATGCTGCACCTTGAGCTATATCCAATGGCCAAAGTGGGATTAGGCAGGTTTCAGTGTAATGGGGCAGCAGATGGGGGAATGACTGACTAGTGTAAAGCTAGTCTCTATGTAGAATTTGGAAAGAGTTACTATATTATATATTTTCAGCTTAAATTCAAACTGATGACTCCTTCTAGAACCAAGTCCTCTTAATCAGCAGCCATAACGAAACACATCTGGGCATTTAATTTGAGACGTTATCTTGAGTGACTTTCATTTTAATGGACACTGGGACATAAAAACTGCATGTACAGAAGATCAATTCAAATCTTTTTTTTTTTTTTAATATTAAGTTTGCTAACTTTGACAACAAATAAAACTGTTAAAGCTTTTCCCCCTGAAAGTCTTACTTCTACCACCATTATTGCTGTTGCAAAATTCATTGAGTGCCAAGTCTCTCTTTGATCCAATCTCTGCCTGCAGTGAGGACTTAACCTAGCAGAGACCATGGATACCACAGTCTGCCCTGCACCAGTTCAACAAAATCCATCACTCCAAACTGTACCACAATACTGTAAACCCATTTCAGCCGGCAGTTACTGTCCATTATATTGTTTGAATAACTTCAGCAGCACATCATGAACAAATCCACTGTCTGACTACCCAGAACATCAGTGATGTAGTGGCTCATCTGGCTAAAAACACATCGCCATCCACAGGTTATTATAATGTGTACAAGGACAGAAAGAAAGTGATGAATTTTTTGTCACTGATTGGCTGTATTGCACAAACTAATGAGAATTAAACTCCACTGATGAGTCAAGGAGGCTTGCAAAGAGTCATATCCAGTACAAATTAATCTTGTTCACCACCAAATTAAAGTGCTTGAGTTCAGAAGTATAGTGATTACATGGTAGTAACTATGGCCATAAAAAAACCATAAATATATTTAAATGCATCAGCATGTCACAGCGCTGACCATTGTTTTTGTGTGTTCAATTTATTTTGAACATGTTAACAGTATACAGAAGGTAGTCATTCATTAAAATAAAATACAATATTGCCTAACACTGATGATTTTGTTCACATATCTGAAAAAACATTACTGATGTTAACATGAAGGCGATAGGAAAGCCCCAACCACAACTTCCTAATGTAATAGTCAACCAATAAGACCAACAATAATGACAAATAAGATCATGAGCATCACCATCTAACAATACAGAAAACTATGACCTTGACACAACTTGGGTGAAGACCCATTAAATGATCACTTTGTGCAAGTTTCACTAAGATCTGACCAATACTCTAAGGCAGTGGTTCTCAACCTTTTTCCAGTGATGTTCCCCTAACCAGAGAAAAGCGTATTTGGTTGGAAAAGAGACATAAAACTCTGATTTACTAAACTTTATAAGTGTGCAAAACTTTGCTCATCTATAGTGGTCTCTTTTGACCTAATTAATAACTGAGATAAAATATAAAAACATACAACTTTTTAACAAAGAAATATTTAACTAATGAAAAAAGATTTGCGGACATAGAAAATAATTATCAGCTTGAAGTGCCCTCTTTTGAGATTATAATAAAGATCTTTTCTCAAACTGGATTTGTGAACTTAAT
The DNA here is from genome assembly GCA_015106775.1 of Etroplus canarensis. NCBI lineage: Eukaryota > Metazoa > Chordata > Actinopteri > Cichliformes > Cichlidae > Etroplus > Etroplus canarensis. Next base: position 20,663 of record VUQH01091310.1, read on the forward strand.
TCTAAACACTTATTCACAATGAATCATAAATATATTCATGCATAGAAAATGTTTACAAAAAAGAAATCTTAATACATTTATTAAGAGGATACTGTCTAAATTAAGGACAATACTAGACATTCCTTCACACCCTCTCCATGATGTGCTGGACAGACACAGGAGCACGTTCAACAGCAGACTCATCCCGCCACGATGCACCACAGAACGCCACAGGGAATCATTCCTACATGTGGACATCAAACTCCATAATTCCTCACTGTGACACCTTGACTAGTTTCATATTACATATTGTCAATATTGTTTAACTTTAGAGTTATTTATACTACATATTGCAATGTATACAGACATTTTCATTTGATTATTGCTTATTCTTCCTTTTCTGCTTTTCAAATGTATATTTATTTATATCTAACTGAGCATCTGTAACACAATGCAATTTCACCCCTTGGATTAATAAAGCATTCTGCTTCTGATTAAGGATCAAGTCTGACAGCATAAAGTTACAAACTATCAACACTGAAGAAAACTGATTCATTGAACTGAGCACTTTGCACTTAATTTTTAAGATATTCTGGCTTCATGCCACTATTTGGCTAATTTCTCCCCACAGAAAAAACACAATGCCATTGGTGGTTTGTAACTCATTGGTGTAAAACCCATTAAAACATATTCTTTTGAATACTGCCGGGATTTTGCTGGCACTGGTTTCACCTTCTTTGGTACTTGTGCCACTATGTATTCAGTACCATTGCTGCTACACTTTAACCATGACTCCATTATTTTAGTTCTCAAGGCAGCAGTGACTGACAGGTGATGGGCCATGTGGCAGGTTGGGTCAAATCACCCTGGTATAGAGGACACACTGTGATTTTTAGATTAATGAAACTGAAAAGCCTACTCAATATAAAATTCATTAAATGAACTTTGGGAAAATATTTTAAAGGACTTTTGAATTGTTGTTACTTCTAAAAATTATATTAATTTTTTAGAAAACTCTCACATACCCCCTGGCATGCCTTCAAGTACCCCCATGCTCTAGGGGGAGTAGCAATTTTTGGGAATTGTGGAAGGCTGATGGACAACAGACGCCTTGCCATGGTATTAGCTCATCAGTCCTTCGGCCAGATGTCTGTCGTGAGTTGGGACATTATATGTGAGCTATAAATTTCCAATTTATAAAATGTTGCATGCTGAGCAGTCTAAGACCTTTGAAAATAATCTCTCTTGTTCCTCTTCTGTCCTCTCTCTCTCACATTTTTCTCCATCTCTGTTAGTGTTACACAGTATTCTTTTATTCTCCCTGTAAACCACAACAGTTGTAGACAGCTGCAGCTAGCATCCACATTATTTGCCAAACTGTACAGAAGCATTTGTGTCTTTGATTTATTGTGCTGTTTAAAACACTTAATTTAAAAATTGCATGCCGCTTCAAAAATGATACTCTCTTTATGCTCACTTCCCTTTGGTAGCACTAGCTAGATGCAGAAGTGCTGCAACCACAATTACCACTATTATAATGATAATAAGAGCTTAGTTGGCATTAAGAGCTTGCATGTAAATTTTGGCTAACAGTTATATTTAACATAACTGACCATAGTACGAGTTCAGGCAGGCTATAGGCTACACCATTTAAGCTGTGTTACTCTACCCAAAGTTGCTACACCACTGCAAGTCTCTTTTCAACCACACTGCCCATTCCCCGCTGTATGTGACTTAATATGTTGTTGCCGTTCTGTGCTGGGGACTTGCTCCTGCTGCCCCCATCTCATGCTTTCCTGAACCCACATGCAAGCATGGTGAAGTCCTAGAACAGAGCCATCCTGCCAAGTACACACTATTACAGACAGAAATCCCACTCCTTTTATGATTATATTGGTCCTGGATGAGTTACTGTTAAGAGAGCTACATTCTTGCAGTCTGCACGAAATTGCTGATTTTGCTGTATTTTTATTTTACCCTCACAAACAATATGTATTATTTATTACTGATTTCCTGTCAATAAGAACCACCAAGTGTGACCAGGTACACTAGAGCCCACATTCATACTCAGAGTTGAGTTATGAGCTCAGAAAGGCAAGGCTGAAGAACAAGACTCTCTGGTCTTGTTAATATATGTCCGACAGGGCCAGCGAGATACATTTCTGAAATACTGACTCACCGCTGTGAGAGAGAGTGCCTCTATTTCTCCCCCGGTCTGTTTATGATATACATACACACGAGTATCTTGAGATCACTTTTGGGCCTCTGCAGAAGCTGGCCGCTGCATTTGCTTCTGAGCCACTCATTATTTGTGCAACAGTCAACAGTCCAAGCAAACAAATGACTCAGTGGCTTGTGTGTGTGTGTGTAGAAGAGAGAGACAGAGAGAAGGAGAGAAAATGAAAACAAATAGTTCATTTAAAGTTCAGTTATTTGCAGCAAGTCCCACTGACTGACTGTGTGTACGCTAATGCAGGTGTTTTCTCAACAGTAATGAGTGTGTGTCCTGTGTACCTTTATCGCTGAAGTCGTCAACCAGGATGATCTCTGCTATGAGCTGCGGAGGAGAGCGATTGAGCACACTGTGAACAGTCCTCAGCAGCGATGACCAGCCCTCGTTATGAAACGGGATGATGATGCTGGTGTTGGGCAGCTTCTCTGCATACAGCTTGTGTTTACAGCTACACAAACATACGGAAGCAAATAAAAGAAATGAGAGAAGGAAGCAGACAAGATGACGTCATCTCAGCATAAACATCTTGGCTTTTTAGCCAAAAGTGAATCATCTCATCAACTGGACAAGATTTAATAATGCCGTTCATGTCATCCTCACATTACCAAATGGTGGCTTTATGAGCACTGTTCACAGATCATGACTCTTTATAGGCTTTTTTTTGCGACAGCACTGCAGTGCTCATATAGCACGGCAAATACTTTTAGATTGCTCCTTGGAGTTAGTTCTGATCTGAGCATTCATTTTTCCTACTGCTGTCTTGAAGTGTGACAAAGTCCTCAGGAGATGCATCTAGGATAATAGGTTGGGTGGTGAGCAAAATTTTGCTGGTGTGGCCAATAATCCGCATTAGCGTTCCCCATTAGCTGCATCAGCATGTTACAGTAGAACTCTGTGTTGACAGTCTGGTGCACAACCCTGTGAATGTTAAAAAAGCAACAAGCATGTTCCAGTTTCCTGAGCACTGACTTCAAGCTTGTATATCACAAGCTTTTCCGCTGAGGACTGCTGTTTGGTGTTTGGATTGAAGCTGGAGACCCAGCTCATGACCAGTGATAATCACTGACTTGAAAGTCAGGTCAGTTTAAAACAGATTATGTTTGCTCTCTGTATAAATTTGAATTTTCAGGGGCTTATAAAAAGTGTTCCAAAAACAGCAGGCGTTCTGGAAGTGGTCCAGAGGTCAACAAGGACACAGTCTTCAAGCAGAGACTGACTACATTTAAATCAACTTTTGATTTTTTTAATGGTCAGAGTTTACGAAATTTGTGAGGTCTTGTTTTATTTGACCTGCAGTCCAAAATTCAAGGATATTCAGTTCATCTATTATTCCAGTAATCGAGTAGTCTACCAATTATTTCATTAATTTATTGGTTAATTGGATAAGAAATCTTAAATTTGAATGCTTCACCTCTTGTCAAAAATATAAGTTGGCGAGCATAACAACCACTTAACTTTTAATCATTAAGCATTGATGTTATTTAACCTAAAAATTCTTAATTGCAACTCTACAAATTTGATGCACGTGGTTTCATCCATTTTAGCCATGGTAGGATTAGGCAAACACTGTATTTTATTCATATAGAGACAGTCCAATATTGGCTTTTATGTTTTCTTATGGGTAATAAAATGATAATTCTACTACTAATACGAATAAGTCTATGTACATAATGTAATAATGGGACATGTTATTTTTCACTCCAGTGTGTAGTTATTAATAGCCTGGATAATGGCCAAAAGGCAAATTTAAAAAATAAAAAAAAGTCATTCAACCTGAATAGTGAAATTTAGGCACTAAATTACACCAATATAAGTGAAACTGTTGTAAATAAGGTATAAATACATTAAGCCTCTATGAGACACCACATAGACTTTTACATTTTGTATAACTACTTACTAAATAATTTGCTTTGAATCAGAGGGTGACTTCATTAGCACTCTTGATATTCCCTACAAAAAAAGGACTTTAACACAAAGGTCACAAAGGTCTTGCTGCACTTCCGCAACAGGACGTCCGTTCTTTCTCCTCTTTTCAGTCATATTTGATATTAAAAAATACACAACAAACACAAGGAATAAGACAAAGATAAAGAACAAGACAAACATGACTGAACAGCAGGCTCATCTTGCTCAGCTGTACTATGCACTGCTGTGCACCACGCTGGTAAACATACACACACCGATCAATCAATCAAACATGACTGGCACTACCTAGTCACGTCACCACTCATTAGCAAGCTCTGGCTGTGGGCTGACAGGCGGTTTGAAAATTATTTGGGCAGCTACTCTGCTATAAAACGGAGTGCACAAAACTTGCTTTAGGTAAGCCATTTCAGTTTTACAGTGGACACGCTCTACAGATTTTCTTTTGTTTAAAATGTCTAAGCCTAAGACATTTTTGCATTTTTCTGCACCTCATTTTTTCCCTCCGTCTTCCATTATTTCACCAGCAAGTTAAGCCTGCTACATGTAATGTAGCATAAACATGTTGTGAGACAGTGATAACTCAAATGCGCACAAATGAGCACTGGTTGCATGGACTAAATCGCACTGAAGCAAAGAAATTGTGCCAAGGAGATTTTGTACTAGAATTATTTGAGTTCCTTGATAAATCACTGCAGCCCTAGATGAATCTTTAATTTCTGAGATTTTACAAAAAGGTAATATTTATGTTTAACCTAAACATGTCATATTTTATTATCAAACAGGTGCTTATTTTCTTTTCAATCTTCTAATGAAGGGGAGCCTAAATAATAAATGGACTGCACTTATACATCTTTCTAACTTTATCAGAAGATGTAGTGCGTGTTCACATTGAATGTCAAATATTTAGCAAGTTTCCCAGCATGCTTTATGGTACTGTGTTAGCATCCAATAGGAACATGCAAACCCATACTCACTTACATTAGTGCAGTGGTAAGCTGAACTTTCTTATTCCTTTACATTCACCTGTGCATAGGAGAGCAGCTTAATGAGATTTTCTCTACATTATATTTTCTTCAGGTACATTATACATGAAGGCCCTTTATTGTCTTCCACTGGCTGCAGTAATATCAATACCAAAGGACAGTAAGGCTTATACAGCCTCACAGCTAGAGGAAATGTTTGGCCCCATGTTCAAAGAAATCTATCTGGTCTTTACTAAAATAAAGTTACCATATAGTTAGAGTATTCCTCCATGTGCTTCTGTGCTGATGCTAATTAATAATGTGAAGGAAATTCTTCTGAAACCTGTGACCCTGCCCTTTACCTCGTTATACTGCTGCGCTCCCTCTATCAGCCCAACCTGAACAATGAGTTGCTCTTTTAATAAGATCTAATGAAGCATACCACCTGCTGGCTCTACCCTCTAGCCATTTGTCTCTTATTTCTCTTGCTCGCCGAAAGATCAGGAGCAGAATCTATAGAGACAGTAATTAAGTCTCTCAAGGCCTGTGTGGCTGCCTGAAACTCATTCTCCCTGTGTCTCTCCATCATGTCACTCAGTTAGTGAAGGAATCCTGTTGAGAGGCCTGAGCCTGATGAGAACGGATGTGGCACACGGTTGTCGGACACCTGTCACTCTCCTGTTACTTTGACCAGTCTAACAGATACACCTGCAATCCTCCACCATCCCCATCAGCCCTATGTAAAGCATCTGGGTCCTAGCGCTGGTTTTGCAGAAGCCCAATGTGGCCCCTGGCTGCTAAAATTTTCACTGTGGGTCTGACTGAGTAAAAGAACTGGTTATGAACTCAAATCTATCACAATTAATCAACCTGAACATCAGCGGTATAGCAGCACATCTGGCTCATGAGTCCTCACGATTCAAAGGTTATTGTAATGTGTTAAGTAAAGAAAGAAAGCGATACGTTTTCTTGTCATTACTTGGCTGTATTGCACATATTATTTCTAATTTAAACCCATTAAGAAGTCAAGGGGCTCACAAATAGTCATATCCAGGATAAAATCATCTCATTCACCACCAAACAAAAGTGTTTGAGCTCAGGAGCATTACAACTACATGGTCAGTAGTGACTGCGTTCATAAAAAGTATGAAAATATGCAAATGTATCAGGATGTCACAGCACAGACCATATTACTGATGTCAACATAATGGTGATAGGAGGGCCCCAACAACATGTTCCTAATGTGAGAGCCAACCAATAGGGTCAATCCCTTCATGATAACGACCAATAAAATAAGATAATGACCACTGCCATCTAACAGTACAGACAAATATGACCTTGAGCACAATCTGGGTGAAGTCCCATTAGGTGATAATTGTTTGCAAGTTTAATTAAATTCTGACAAATGCACAAGGATTAGCTATTCTTGTAAAGTAAAGACAGATGGAAAAACAATGGATGGCATGAACTCATCAATCCTTTGGCGGATGAACTAAAAATTTCCTACAAATGTTGGATACCCATAAACCAAAGAGCCTGCAGAACCTAATGGCTGCATAAGACATGTCCAAAATGTGAAATAATTAAAACCTCTCAGTTTTTCCATTAACTTATCACCATGGTAATGCTTGTACCTTTAGTAAATACAAGTAGTTTTTCCTCAGTACAATATTTTGTGCATGTTCACTCACTTTAGAAAACTCACTGTGTTCTGTAAAATTACTAAACTTTAAACAAAGTCATTAAAACTCTATTGCTGCAATCAGGGTAAAATTAACACAAAAGAGCTAAAAAAAAGAATCAAAATGAATGTATATTTCACAACAGCCCAATATCTAAAAAACATCCATTACCATTAGCAGGATGGGCAAATTTAAAGCTTTTGAGTGTACAGTTCTCACTTAAGCCATCTGCTCTTTCTGACATTTGACCCAACATTGGCTTCACGACATTGCTGTCTAAGAGTTTACAATGCTGAACTCTAATCCCTTGACAGCTATGGTAACAAGCAAAGAGGTTTCTGTCTAATATAAATTTGATATAGTGTGCCACCGTGATGCCATGCTGGTGGAGACTGGCTATGCGATAGAAAATACCTCATAAAGGTCACAGGATGTAGAAACCTTATAAAAAGAAAAAATGAGAAAGAACATAAAATGCTGTCCTGGAGGGACCTTGACAGAGAAAGCGCTTAAAACAGCTTCCAACAAGAAAGCGACGGCAGGGTCAGAAAAAGGCCCCTGTCAGGTAGAGGGAAAGCGCTGAAGGCTGATCTGTGACGAATTGGTTCAGCAGGTCCAAGGCTGTTAAGCAGATGATATTTACAGTGTTGCTGGTATGTTTATTTTCAGTATCTTGTTCTTCAATGAGTCAGAGGAGAGCTGGAGAGGACCCAGCATTCTATATTGCAAACACAGACCCATAAGGCTCACCATGTTTCCACAGCATCTGGCTTTGAAGACTTTGTTCTGCTCAGAAAGTATTCAGCTTAACGTGCACCTCCTAAACGCATCAAGTCCGTGACATCAGGGAAGAAAACAGAGAGTTACTGTATTTGGAGGACACGGGACTGAGTGCAAGTTATCAGTTATTCGGGCAAGCTTGGTGTGCAAGTCGCATCAATAAAATGTAGGCTACCAGTGAAATTAACTGACACACATACCTGGTAATTAGTGCTAAATGACAACCTAATGTGAAGGCCCAAACAGAATTTGCAGATTTTTTTCATAGTTTGACAGTGACCCAGGCGAAAAATCTGGAATTCTGCGACACATTTAGTGCTTGTTCCACTATCTACAATTAGTAAAAAGAATCACTGTTTCCTTAACAAATATGTAAAGTAATAAATCAACCTAAACTTCCTCAACATTACAACAGGGTGTAACAAATATGAATTTACCCAAGCTTTTGAATTTAACACTAAACCCTCTGGAATTGACAGATTCACCAGTGTGTCTGCATCTCATGACCTAACTCCTGCTTTTATGCCAGTGCACTGGTCATGTGATTTGGACGCATGGGGGCGGGGGCTACACCTTGTCCAAATAACATGGCCAACAAGCAGGCATAAAAGCAAGAGTTCAGACACGTGGTGCAGACTTCCCGGCACATCTGTAGACTCCAGAGGGTTTTGACATCAAGATTTCTCGGTGTGAATTTCGAGAAAGCCTTTTCATAGTGGTCAAAGTCACAGCAACATACACCAGCGACAGAGAGGCAAAGAGTTGCCTAACAGTACCTCTTTAAACTATGCGGAAAATCTGCAGAAATCTGCAGGTGCAGATTTCATGTGGCCCTGCTAATATTCCAGAATTCTACCATAAACAAGGCTGAGAGGTCCAGTCTGATGATTTGAAGTGAGGCTTAGCAGATCGCTAACACCCTACTTGACATAGGCATGTCACTCAAAACAGGTGCAACCCTATTAATAAATAACTTAAGCCATAATCTGATTTGAAGGGGTAAGTTTTAAAAACTAAAAAGTCAATAATGTAGCAGCTGATCTGGCTCTCAATCCATCACAATTCACAGGTTATTGCAATGTAAGAAGTACAGAAAGACAGCTGCATGTTTTCTTGTCATTGGTTGGCTGTATTGAACAAACTAATGAGAATAAAATTCACTGAGAAGTCAAGGAAGTTCAAAAACAGTCATATCCAGGACAACAGCCCAAGTTACTGAACTGCACTAACCTGGTTTAATACATTATTGTGCCACACATAAAGCTAATGACCGACGCTAATGACACACGCAAACACTCATTTTATGAACATTAAAATCTAATTCTTGTAGCAATGCTTTCATGATGACTCGTTAGGTGACTATTACTGTATGTGCAAGTTTCACTAAAATCTGACCAGTACTTTAGAAGTCAGCAATTTTTGTTAACTGTGGACAGACAGACAGGCACCTTGAAATGACATTATCTCATCGGTTTTTTGGTTGGATGAGCTAAAAAGTTCACTTTCTGACGTTAACACAGAGAGGTATATGAGAAATGGAGTCAGAAAGTGTTTATTTATGCTGCAAACTTGGGCATTTTACCATGGCTGTCTCTGAAAAATCGCTCACTTTTGGAACCAGCCTCATTTTTGGACTGGCCATTAGAGGAACTTCCTTTTTCGGGCTTAATTTTACAGCTGCAGAGCTTTACCTTCATTCTAGCATTAATATAAACATTTATATGGCCGGAAATAATTCATTACTAATAAGTGGGCATATTTCCAGCAACCTTATAGCAAATGACCTTCATCCCAGAAGCCGAATCTGCGTACTTCTTGATCATAAAATTCACCTTCTAAATGCCTCCATGAAATAAGGGCCTCCTTAACTATCCAAGTCACATCAAAATTAATGGGTGATGCTGGTCATCAATTTACTGAGCACATTCATGTTTTCACAGAAAAATGTGCTTCCACACACTTTTGATATGCCATGAACTTTCTGCAATCAAATCAACAGTGAAGCCAGATGTTTCTTTATGCTCCAAAGGAGATGATCCCTTTGGATTTTAATAACTGTTTGATCAGATTAGCAAAATCATCAATGTTATTCATTCCATCCAGTTCAATAACCACGGCAGGAAATGGGGGTCATCAACAGGGGTTCTTAGTTTGTCTTTCTTGTAAGACTTCTCTCTCGCCTCAGTGTGACCAATAAAAAGAGCTACACTTTTCACTTTCCCCTGTTCTCTGAACCACTCTTCCGCCTAAGAAAAATAATCCCAGTCCCACTGCAGTCAGAATGAAAGCTGCTCCAGTACAACACAGCACACATGTTTTGTCACTTCATAACACCATGCACACACAGGGGGACATCAATGACACTGATAATTGCCATCAAGAACATGGTTTATAAGTACATAGGCGATGCATGGTGTGCTATCAACCTGTGTGTATGCAAAGCTACATCTCTCCAGTGAATAGGCTGGCCAGGTTGATAATTGGAACAATTGTTCCAAACAGTGCTTGTAATGAGTTGGAAAAAAGCCAACCTGGAAAATGAAGGTGTGGACATTGCTAAGCACACTTCAATTAGAGCAGAACTGTCATGTTGGTCACCAACTAATGATGACTTTTTGGTCTACATTTACAAATCATTAATAGCTTCATATCTGTCATATTTGATGCTTTGGTGTCTTAAAAAACTAACAAAAAAGATTTTTAAATTTTGTCCGCACTTTAAACCCAGATGTCAAAATAAATGAAAATCAAGACATTTAAGTTGACTTACTGAATACTTCAGTTTAACTGCAAATCTTTTTTAATTTTTTAAACATTTTATTTTGAATCCATCAGCTAAAATAAATTAAGGCAACTGGAGCCCTCAGTTTTGTTTTGTTAACTTATTGGGATTTACAGTTCAGTAAATTAACAGTATCTGAAATTTTTTATGTTTAAGCTTCGTTAATACCATACTAAGCTTTTACATTGTCTATTCATGACTTACTGATTAAGCATTCAATCAGTTTAGCTATGGAAGGCCTGCCTGTAGCTGTCATATTCATATTTTATTGGAATTTCATCAGGTCAAAATTTAAGGTATTTATTCATTCATTTATTCATTGCCAAAGTAACACAACAGACCAGATAATATCATGACTGGATACATCAAAGCTCCTATTTTGACTATATGAAACAAATTAAATGAAGTCTTTCAGCCTAAAGTTGTGTTCAGAGATTTGCATTTATTTGACCTCCCCACTGTTTCTGCTGATCTGCCACAAACAGTCAATAATCAGCTGATGTACGAACTATACGCCAACTCTATGCCAGAGGTGTCATGTTTATTTTAGTCCATGGGCCACATACAGCCCAAATTGAGTGAACTGGGGCAGTAAAACCAAATGTTTAATACAAAGAAGAAAAGGAAAGAATAGATAATTTTTTTTAAAAACTAAAAATGTCCCTTTTTTTAAGTGTAAAGAAGAACACTATATGAACAAAAGTACTGGGTCACACCCCCTAATAATTGAATTCAGGTGCATCATTTGGTCCCATTGCCACAGGTGTATAAAATCAAGTCTCAAGCCATGCAGTCTGCCTTTACAAACAATTGTGAAAGAATGGGTCATTCTAAAGAGCTCACTGCATTTGAGCATGGTACTGTAATAGGATGCCATCAGTGCAACAATTCAGTCATGAAGTTTCTTCAATCCTTGATATTCCACAATCAGCTACAAGTGGCATTATTGCAAAGTGGAAGCATTAGGAACCACAGCAACTCAGTCACCAAGTGGCAGACAATGTGAAGTTACATAGCGGGGTCAGCAAGTGCTGAGGTGCATAGTGCATAAAATTCAAGGACAAGACATCACTCCGCTGACTCAGTAACTACACAGGTCTAAACCATCATGTTCATAAACATCAGCACAAACACTGTGCGTCACAAACTTCATGGCATGGGTTCTCTGGCCAAGGCGGTGGAGGAGTGATGATGTTATGGGGTTGCCTCTGTGGGGTTGGTTTGTATCCCTTAGTTCGAGTGAATGGAAATCTTAATGTTTCGGCTTATGAACACATTTTAGACGCTTTCATGTGTCCAATTTTTTGAAAACAACTTGAAGAAAGCCTTTTTTTGTTCTAGCATGACTATGCCAAGGCATGACTAGATGAGCTTGCTGTGGAAGAAAATGACCGGCCCACATAGAGCCCTGACTTCAACCCCAATTAACACTTTTGGGAAGAACTAGATCAGTGACTGCGATCCAGACCCTCTCATCCACCATCATTGACTAAATTCACAAATGCTCTTCTGCTTGTTATATAGAACCATGCCAAGAACAGTGAAGGCCTAGGCCTACAGATTTAGAATGGGATGTCACAAAAGATCTTGTGTGTGTGTGTGTGCGCAGGTGCCCCAATAATTTGCCCATGTAGTGTACATTCTTCAAGTAGGTTATGAAAATGTTAAAAACAGATTAACAACCTGACAATGAAGAGCCTGAGCTGTCTTAAGTAAAATAAGTGCATTTTCAGCATTATGTCTCTGAATTCGGGGAATTTACTTTCATTTACATGCTCACTGCAATTTACGGATTCCACTGGCACCACAAAAACATAAAAAAAACCAAACAATACTATTTTTTTCCTCACCTTATGACTGTCTTGATCTAAAAAATTAACTTTCTATATATTTTCTCTCCTGTGTACTATTATTGTCACAACATCACTATACCAGGAACAGCAATGCATTTTATTTGAAACATTTAATCAGTAATGGCAACACTACAATTTTCATTTACTGTAAAGGCATCCATTTTGCCATTTTGGACCATCTAGAGGGCCCGTTCTAACCCCCAGGCCTTATGTTTGACATCCCTACTCAAAGCTAAATTGCAACAAACACACTGACTGCGTGTGTGGGAGTATTTTGTTGCTTTAACCAAAACCTGTGCAAAATGTGCAAACATGTGTATGGGTCAACTGACACTGACCCATACAAAATGCAAAAATGAAATGTCCATTGGCACCATTCAGTTGTAGAAACCAGCAGCTTCAATTCTTTTAAGTTGAGCAGAATGCATATTTGAATCACTGATTTCAAGTATTAGCCCTCCACTCAAGCCGCACACCCTCAGTCAATATTTTTTCTTTTTTAAGAGCAACGACTTGCCACGAGGAGCTGAGAACCGAGAGTCTGCAGATTTTCAATCCAGTTAAAGGACTGCAGCAGGTGATTCATTTTTTCCTCTCCGGTTGATGGAGTGCCAATCTGTAAAATAACCTGCTGCAATCTTTGGCTGGCATGAAAACCTGCAGACTCTTGGTCCTGTGTGGCCCATTTTTGCCCCTATGATGAAAATGCTCTTACCAACACAGATGTACTTTTTGTAGAAAAATGGCAGTTTTGCCTGAGGCTACTGGCCACCTCACTGGAAATTTTAAAAGGAAGTGTTTTTCATCTGGTCCCCATCTCACACTCGATAGAAATGACTGATATGGCAGATTGGGATGTGATAAAAATCACCAACATAAGCCTGCTGGAACAGCACAGTTATTCACCAACTCATGAAATCTAGTTCTGTGAAAATACTATTGCAAATCAAATAGTAGCACCATGTGATAAAACTTGCAGGCATGACACATAGCAATGCTTGAGCCTCATAGGCGTTTTAATCTTTAAATATACGAGCATGTCTAAGAGGTCACAAGTTCTGCACAGTTCCACACACACACACACACACACACACAAAACTCACTTTGGATTGCGGATGTCAGGGACAGAGCGGTTCAGGGAGATCCGGTCACTGACGTAAATGTTAAAGCCATTCTCTCTGTAGGCTTGATCAACCCGGTCAGCATCTGTCAGGGGGAATGGCCTCCCCTGTTCACCATTACCTACAAAAAACACCATTTAGATTTCACCATGAAAATATGCAAGTTTGTACTTATCGCGTACTTATGTATGTATCGCATTTAAATCTATACACATTAAAATTTAACAAGCAAACTTCACACTGCGCTTTCTTCACAGAAATAAGATGGTATAAGAGAAAATGTGAGAAAAAAAACGAACAGCCAAAAACTAGGGCTGTCCAATGGATTAATCACAGGGCCACTGCTGTTTAATTCAGTTTAATCACGATAAATACCTATTCATTCTTAATTGGGCTTTATTTTGCGGGGGCAAAAACACTCATGACAGAAGATATTTACACGTAATCCCTGGAGTCTGGGGTATAATTAATCATTTTTGACTACTTTTGATTTTACCTTTATATTTCACTTTAAAAACTGTTTACCTTGCCTTGTTTGGTGCAATTTTATTTTCAGCACAACTTCACTGAGTAACTTTACAGTATTAACTGCATTAACACACTGGACCTAAAATCACACAAAGACATAAAATCCAAGTAGGAGAAAGTTTGATTTGTTTACTCTGAAAATCACAATCATGTTTAAATAACCATTTTCATAATTTAGAATGAAAATACAGTGTATATATTTAGTTATATATAACTTCTGACATTAAAATGCAGGCAATGTTTCAGGTGTTTTTTGCATAACTAGTTACAAAACAATCAGGTGTCACAATAAGATGCCAAACAAATTATTTGCATGAACCCAAAAAACAGTTCCTGTCCATCACAATCTCGCAAATCTCAAACCTTGTTATCTCACTTTCTTTCACTGCCATCACTCCCAAAACGTTTCCCTCTTTCTTAACAATCAAATGCCATAAAATATTTTGATTGATTGACGTGGTGCATTTTTCCACCAATAGGATAGACTGCAGCCACCACGATGGATGGATGTGGCAACTGTGACATGATGCATTGGTCAGTCAAGTCCTCCTGTGAAGCATCAAACTGAGCACTTGCTTCACCAACTTTGTGTTTTGAATTTGGAGGCAACAAGGGAGGGATGAAACTGAGAGCAAAAGACACTGCATGCTCATATGGCCGCAACTGAGGCTTCCCGATTACTGAAACTACCCACATCGCAACAATTTTGGTCAATATTGTAATCTCAGTCACATTCAATATGGGTTAGCAAACATTATGCAGTTTTTTCAAGTTACTCTGAACTTGGAAAAAGTGCCTTTTTGCAGGAGAGGCTAGTGGAGACACAGTATCATCCAGTAGGACGTCAGACCTTTACTAGGAGGTGTTTTTGACCATAAAGCTGTCTCGCAATGGTAACTGCTGATCTCTGCTGCAGGTTCCACCACAGTATGTCTAAGGGTGAAGCGAGCCGCAGGTGACAAGGGATTTGCTTGCCTTGGGAGACCTGCATGACAGCCACAGGGCAAGCGACAGAGAGCCGAAGGCAACAGCCAACTGCCTCCCACTGCCAAAAGTGAACCAAGTGAGAGATCCTGAGACATTAAAAACCATCCAAAGGCTCAGCTATGAAACAGTGAATTATCTTGTGGACAGAGGGCTCTTTTTTCAATCAGCTTAGATGATGTAGGCAAAAAAGTGCACCACTACAAAGAAAGAGGTGTGCTTAATTTATAATAAGACAAAAAAATATGAATACTAACCTTATGGCCAACACTCGTGTAAAAAAATGATATTTTTATCCTGACTTTCTTGTTTTATAATGTTAAAGGGTAAAACTGTAATAGAAATTAACATTCTATTAAGGCCTGAAGAATACTGAAAAATTCTTAAAGATTTTTTTATATCGTCCATATCAATATATATCACTATATAAATCAAATCATTATTTCTGTCAAGCTTGAATGTTTTTACTCCTAAATGAGATGTGAAGGTGTTATAAGATTAATTTTATATTTAAATATCATTTACTGTCCATCAGAAGTTGAAAATGACACAAGAGTGGCATTAGACAGTAGTATTTCCAATAAATTAAATGAGTATATACTATAAATCAAAATCTTAATTCTGACCACACAAACACTCATGACATGTGATACAGGAGAACACAAACAAAATAGACTACTAGTTTAGCCAATTTCAAATAAATAAAATAGGCAATATACAATAAAAAAGGCAAAAGTTTTCAAGTTTTACAGGAGAACACAAAGTGACTTCTTTGGTCAGATCCAAGAACATAAAGTAAGTATTACTGCAAAATGAAATTTCAAATGATCTACCTCTGTACTGTATCCTTTCCTTTGTATTCCAAGTATTTAGAACTGTTTCAATCTATACAAACCCACAAATATAGACAAAAACATTCTGTATATAACCTCAGTACAAATTGAGTGTCCTGTATGATCTTCAGAAAAGTTAATCGTTTGATGACATTTGCTTTTTAAATTCCAATCTTGATCAGTGAATTAGGCAGTGAGGCTCACATATGGCTCAGGTGTGACTTGACCACAAATCAGATGTGGTAGCACTTTGCAGCTCCTTTTCAACTGTCTCTCTACACTTTGTGTATAGCTGGGGAGATGCCATCTGAGAGAAATGCTAAGGAGCATCAATTACTTTAATGAGTTGCATAAATCCAACATTTTCCACCGTGCTTACTGGCATTGTGTCTTTTACAATAAACTAGACTATTGCCTTTCTGATATCACTGTCTGTTTTATGTCGTAAGGCATGGCACTGGAGAAAATGGACACAGTGGTCTGGTTGCTTTCAGGGTGTTACCGGCACTTGCTTGGGTCTGGGACCGTAAAATCTTACATTGTCCATGCTCTTAAGGATTAAAAAGTGGTTTTATTGTCTTTGTGGGAACATGCTTCCTCTGATCTGACTTTTAACAATGCTCGTGTCTTTTGAGCCTTGGGCTGTGTCCGTTGGTGTGTCTCCTTTGGTAATGCTGTTGGTCGAGTTTTCTATCATTTTTATCTTTTATCTCATTCCCACTCCTGAAGTTGGTGTGCACGGCTGCAGTAGCCCAAAAACTAGCACATTGCTGCCAGCTGCTACACCTATGCTCAACCTAACCTAACACAGCTGTAACTCTTTCAGCCACAAGTGATCGAAGCAGTGCTATTCTCATTATGATTGGCTATTTCTTTTTGCAACTGCATAAGCTGCCCCCTGCTGGCCATTTGAAAAAAATGCAGCCTTAAAGGCACGTCCCTATTGTAATTCCTTTTCAGACCTATAAGCTACATCCACCTTTTTATAACAGTCACAACATCCAACTTGCTGGTTATAGCTGAAGTAGAAATTAGCCTAAAATATATTTATTTACTGCTGTTGCCTATATAAACCAAAGCTTGGTGTTTCAGAGTGAAAAAGCCACTCATGGTTATATTATACCATAACAGTTCCATATTTGTACAGCTTCATATTTTTAAGATTCATTAAAAGAAGGTGTGGGGGCCTGTGGATACCCAGAGAACAAAAAACAACCCTAATCATCTACAGACATGCATGTTTCATTAAGCAGAAATTACCCTCTTTTTGCTCCTAAAGGTAAGAAGAGTGGAAAATAACTTTTTGCCTTTAACGGCTCATTTCAGGGGATAAACCCATTTCGACTAATTTACACTCTGTGTATAAAAGCTGTTTTCCCTGAACATAAAATTAAATGCAATCAGTGATGATTGTAGAAATTATAATCTGTATTGATGGGACTGAAAATGCAACCAGAGTACAGATTTACACCACTGCTGCAAGCAGGAGAACAACACTGTAAGATGCTGGGAAGTTACTCTGGGTGTGTGTGTATGTTTGTCTGTATGTATAAATCCAGCTTTCTTCAGTACATGTGACATTTGCACAACATTAAAACATGTTGAATATACTGTCTATATTTTACAGCATGACAAGATAATGATGAGGTTTTGACTTACCAGATCGAGAGGAGTCTCTTTTGATTGCGTCATAGTCGTGCCAGTCTTTTCGTCGTACACCATTGCGTCCCAACAGAGCATCCTTTCCCACCCGATTCACTCCCTGTGGAAAGACAAGCATACAGAGGGATGATTATAAATGTTTTCATACACACAGACACACGTCTGTATTTGGTCCGCTTTAATGGCTGGATTAAACGACCCTACCAGTGAACTTCTTAGTCGTTGCCATGTAGACACACATCACATTTCACTCCATCATTTTCCAACTTATCTACATGAAATCTTCACATTTTGTGCTCCAAGATGTCTGTATGGTAAAGTGGCACAAGGGGACTTGAGAACAAAGGAAACATTTTTTTCTTGTGTAACCGTTTTTAATTGGGGCAGTCACAACAAAAAATGTCAAAAATGAGCGGGGCTGTATGGAACTGTGGCCAAAGTTATTCAAGCTACTTAACAGCATTTGCCATTCTGATTTCACACATCAAACAAGCTGTGGTAGAAAATGTCTACCTTCAAAAGAAACCACCTGCTTTTCACTCACACGAAAACCTTCTGTGTGTTAACTTTTCTCCCAAAGTCTATATTAGCTATTGTTTGGAAGCAGGTGCCATCGAGGGAGTATGGTCTTTTGAATATCCTTAACCGAATTAAATGCTCAGAATTCAGCCAGTATGCCTATGCCTTCAATCTGACCCTGGGTGACCTTGACCTTTAACTCTACAATCTCAAATGTTATCATATGTTCTACCTGTCATTGGTATTAACCACACAAAGTTTGGTAAAGATCCAGCAAGTTAGCTCCTGTAGTAGTAAGAAAATTTGTAACAGATGAACACACAGACAACTCAAAAACATGATAAAATATGCAAGCTTCTTTGTCTAGAAGCAGGTTTATATAATTATTTCAGCCATTTAGCTCCATCCATCTATTTTCTGCCACATTCCTTAATCCAGATTGCAGGAGCAACAGCCTAGACAGAGATGATCAGACGTCTCTCTCCGTGACCATAGCCTTCAGCTCTTCTGGAGGGGATACCAAGATGTTCCCAAGGTAGCTGGGGGACATAAACTCTCCAGTGTGTTCTGCATCTATCCTAAAAGTTTTAGGACGTGTCTGAAAAACACTACCTAGGAAGCATCCAGGAGACACTCTGGACAGATACCAAAACCATGTCAACTGACACCTTTGTCTGTGGTGGACCAGCAGTTTAACTCTGAGCCCCTCTTGAATGAAAGAGTGCCTCAACTTGTGTCTTGGTATGAATCCAGAAACCTACAAAGGAAGCCAAGTGAAGGTAGGAATGTATAACAACCAGTAAATCGCCGGCTTTGCTTTCATGTTCAGCTCTATCTTCACCAAAACAGACTGGTACAGCCTCCACATCATTGCAGACACTGTACAAATCCATCTGTCAATCTGCTGCTCCATTCTCCCTCCACCATTAAGCCTCATTCATCTCTACTCATGGAGGACAGTCTTGCAAGCGCCCTCTGTGTGAATTGCAGCGAAATTTAATGATCTGGTAACCAATGATGAACTTAGAAAATTTCAAAGACTTTCTTTAATTGCTCCACCAGGAAGAGTTTTTAAAACTGTAACTGCTTGCTATTTATTAGATGATGATAACTGATACATATGGGATGCTAATTGTGACTGATTAACAGAAGCAGAATAAGAAGTCTATGGAAAAAAAAACAAAAAAAAAACATCTGTTAATCCAGTTACCGTGGATTCATTTGGATGCCTACCAAAACAACATTTGGCAGTGATTAAAAATCTGCCTGGAAGTAAAGTTAAAACTGCATACTGAAGAGCCAAAATGGCATGCTTGATCAATCCTCTACTACAGATTGGAAAAATGACTACAGTTAAAAGGTCAAGTGTTTTTGTTCCAAAACAGTGCACAACCTCCTACCCCAAACCTGCAAAGGTTCAATCACCACATGTATAGAAATACTGTAAATGTTCTGAAGAATAGTAAAAGATACATGTTGTTAATGAGATAAAATGTGCAAAACCAACAGTGTCCATCGCTGATTCAACAGAACAGCACTTTCAATCTTTTTTCTCCTGCACCCCGTCACTATCCGTGTCAGCTAAGAGATTTCTCCAGAGCATCAGCTCTCACTATCTAACAATGCTCTGTCGAGAGTTTATCCACAGAAAGTGTACTCTTCTATTTCGTGCTTGACAACCCTGTGAGGAGAATATCAATGCTGTGACACACACACACAACCCTGTGGAGGCTTTATATACACAACCACACGCATACAGACAGATATACTGCAGCTCAGCATACAAAGGCGGAGACTGTTTCTTCTTCCACTTAGTCATTCTACACACTGAGTGACTTTCAGTGACTCTGCATTGTGAATTACAGGATCACAGCACAATGGAGAAATAATTAGCTTGATGGGAGGAGGCAATTAGTGAAACAGTTTAAATACAAATGGCACCACTGACTGTATGAAATCCCATGAATTATTAATCAGACTGCCGCTTTAGAGGAATCTCACGCTGAATAACAAACCAATAGACAGTATATGACCACAAAGATTTAGCTTTAGTTTAATCTTTTTGATTGAGCCTTTAGACTCTGACAGTCCCCCACTCCCTTTTCAGAAAGTGAGATCTTGCACACCTGTGATCCAGTGTTAAATTCTCCTTGTTATAGGTGAAGTTCAGATTTAAGTCAAGGTTAATTGTGCATTACTCAGTATGTCTTTGGATGGAAAAATGTCTACTCACACAAAAACTTTGTGGAGGTTCTTGCTCCATCTGGGGGCAAAATGTTCCCACAAGTTTAACAATGTGTTTTGGGTGAAACAAAGAAAGGTGAAGCAGAGTACACCTGACAAAAGGGAAATTTATAGTTCTGCATCAAGGGGCCTTGCTCTTGCTTGTGTACTACAGCAAGAGAGATAGAACAAGAAGAGCACTGAAGATGATCGGTAAACTTTGGAGACATGAGTGGAAAGCCTTACAACTAAATAATAATGATTATAAATGCATTCAGACCACAGTACAGTGACTTGATACAGTATTCCTGCATTTTCATCTTTTGTCCTTTGGTTACATAGTTATTGTAATGAATCATAGATGACTTACTTGAATTATGTCAGGCATTGCAAAATGTCTGTTTGCTTACTGACACCATCTTTATTATGGGCAACATACTGTAAAAAGATTGAATTTTGAGTTACTTTGTGATTGTGACTTATAATACTCATATAATGGAGTATGTTTTCATTGTCTCAGCTCAAGTAGAGCTGCTTGACCATTAATTACAGGATTGATAGTTAAAAATGTTTACCTAATTGCTCTAAGTGTCTACAGGACATTGGTGATATTTTGTGATATGTTAAAATGGTGAATGGGCTGTTTATATAGCACCTCTCTCACTTTTTGACCACTCAAATACTTATTTTCCACCACCATGATGCCTGTGGACAAACTAAATGCATTTCTATGCCTTTGTAACACAACACAACTGTATGCTGCCACTGGCAGCTTTTTTGCTTCCAATGTAAAGTACCTCAACTTGAGCTAGAAACACTGCAATAACCAGTTCTTATCCTCTCATCTACTTTGACATGACGATTGGAGGTGGTAAGAATCGAACCACCAGTTGCTCCAAAAACACTTTTACGAGTAAAGTAATGAAGCAACCCGGGCAAAACCATTTGGCCACATAAACATTAAAACTATAGGAGCTTTTATGACAACCAATTCTTCATCCTTTGGCATTAACATGGAGTTGGCCCCCACTTTGTAGCTGTAACAGTTTCCACTTTTCTGGGTTTTCTGAAGTTTGGTTTTGTATGTTTTTGAGTTTCTGTTATGCTTTTGAATTTCTAAGCTTTTTTATGGTTTTGAGATTCTTAGTTTTTACATTCTGTCATTTCATATCTTGTTATTGTTTATTCTCTAGCAAGCCTCGCCTACGTTAGTTGTTTAGTCCTTTAGATGTATCCTGCTGTGTTCCTGTCTTTTGTCAAGTTCAGCCCTGTGTCATGTTCTTTTGTGACGTTTCCTGTTTTATTTTGTAACCAATCTTGTCTCATGTATTATGTTCAGCTTTACTTCTTGCCCTTGATTCATAACTTCACCCATGAAAGTTTTCATGTGCCCCCCTGCAATGTCCCTCTGGGCAGTATTCAACCTCTTAGGTCAACCAGAGAGAGGGAACCTTTGGCCTGTTTGTAAGAAACTGACTGGCTTCTGTTTGAAAAGAGACATGGTGTAGAGGAGCACAATTAAAAAAAAAAAAAAAAACACAAAAAAACTCCACGCCGATCTATTTAATCCTTCCCCTTTTTTTCCTTTTTCCCTTCCTTTTCTGACCGCATGACCCCACTTCTTCTTTCGCTTTCAGTTGCAGACACCTTCAGTGCATCGCATACGGATCTGACAAGCAGCAAGAGTCCATCTGTGCAAATTCATACTAAAAAGAAGCAGTACTGTGCCGCCCCATTTCCTCCTGATTAAAATTTCAGCGCACATCGCCATGATATTCCTCTGGGGCTTTTCTTGCTGCTCAACAAGACCTTGAAAAACAAGACAAGGAGAGAGGAAAAGTTTTTGGTTAATGTGCACCCATGTTTAGTTTTGTGGACACTGGACGTGGGCGAGTGCTGAAATGAAAAAAGGTAATCGAGGCGGACAGAAAAGGGATTGGTATGAAAACAACAAAATAATCTCGAACAGATGGAGGATCTGATCACAAGTGGGCAAAGAAATAGGGGTAAGAAAAGTAAAAGGAGTTCACAAAGCTTTTTGTTTTTTTTGGGTTTTTTTCTGCTATGGATGGGGTGTTGAATACACTTCACTGACTATGACTTTTACATTTTATGCATTTTACAAGTTCATCAGTGGAAAACTTTACTGCTGCTGGTGATTCACATTTAAAGATTGATTTTACATCACAAATAACCTGGCATAGCCCTGAAAGGTGAAAGGTGATGAGTCAGTAAGCATTAATGTAAGGGTGATATCTTAATGCAGAAATTGAGACACTGGAGTAATACCAAAATCAAAACCATACTGCGACAGTTCTGAGTTCAGTGCAGTCAGGTAGAAGTTATAAAAGGGCTGTGAGTTTAGCAAAAAGAGACAGAGATTCACAGATATTTCCATCTAGATTCCAAAGATAAATGATTTGGTCATCTTGAGATGGCTATGATTGACTGACAGCCTTACAAGCAACACTACAGTAGATTTACACTGATCAGGCATAACATTATGACCACCTGACTAATATTGTGCTGGTATGAACTCGACCAATTTACTGCTGTTCCTTCTTTGGACCACTTTCGATAGATACTGACCACTGCAGACTGGGAACACCCACAAGAGCTGCGGCTTTGGAGATGCTCTGACCCAGTCGTCTAGCTATCACAATCTGGCCCCTGTTAAACTTGCTCAAATCCTTACACACACCCATTTTTCCTGCTTCTAACACATGAACTTTGAGGATAAACTGTTCACTTGTTGCTTAATATATCCCACCCACTAACAGGTGCCATGATGAAGAGATAGTCAGTGTTATTCACTTCACCTATCAGTGGTCAAAATGTTATCTCTGATCGGTGTATATTAGCTGATAAATGAGTATGGCCATACTGAGCCCAATTTCAATGTCAAATGAAAGAATGAAGCAGCAGCATCCAAGCACACACGTAAACATATATTGCTGGTAAATTACATTTTAATGAGGGTGTGATATTTGTGCTGTTTAAATAATGAGTATGCAAATTCAGGGGTCATGACACAGGGTGGTGGGTCCATGCTGTCAGGCTGTCGCTGGTTGAACCCCACTGCTCAAGGCTCGGCCACCAAAGAAGAAAATTAAGATTTTGTGTACTGTTCCAGGTGGGGACACAAGCCCCATTCACAATGGTGGGTTCCATCAGGAAGGGTGTCCAGCATAAAACATCAGCCAAATTACCGATGTGGATTAATCCGCTGCGGTGGCCCCTTGGGGAAAATACAAGGGTGCAGTCAAAGGTACTCTACTACGAGGTTCTCAGTTCACCAGGCAATCTACATATTTAACATCAACCGTCTAACATACAGCCACTGCTCATTTGCTTCAAAAGGATGCAGTTCAAGCAGCTTCCTGTGCACCTTCCCTTGCAGGTTTTTAGGATACACCCACCTGGGAGAAGATCCCGGAATAGACCCAGAATTCAATAGACGGATTATCCATCTCATCTGATAAACTACTGTTCGGTGATTTGGCATCTGAAAAAGCTTAAAATTGAAGAATCTAATTTTGGTTTGAACAGCTGCTAAACCTTTTGTATTTCATGCCTTTTAAGTACCTGAAGCAACACTCTCCCAACAAAGCCAAATGTGCTGCTTTAATGCAGGGTTGATTTTGGTTTGAATAGCTGCTAACTCTGCTGATGAAAATGCAAAACTGCTGATCAAAAAGCAGGCATGCAGCCAGAAGCAGAAGTTTGTCATGGGACACAAATCTTTTAACCACCTAATTCTTTTGTGATTTAGAGCAGCAGAAAATATTCATAAATCAATGTGTCTAGAGCCTCGTGAGTATCAATAAATCATGCATTGTATTTGAGAAGAATGACGTATATAGAACATTATATTTGTAAAATCTTAAGAAACAAGCAAGAAGAGCGTGTTTCATTGTGTGACTTGCCACATTAAAAAAATCTATACAATCTATTAATCTATTAAAAATCCAGAGTACCTTAACTGTCTGATTAGTGCAAGTTGAATTGAGTTTAGAATCTCAGCCAGGGAATTCATGGGTAACACACAAGCAAGACTAAATGTGGAATTGAAACTGAGCTGAAAATAAGGCAGTATCAAATATGGTCATCTCTTTCCCTGTGGTACTACAGAGTATAACATTGCTTTCTTCCTCTCTACTAATCACCATCATCACAAAGCATCCATGCTTCCACAAACTCATTCCACTCTCGGCACTTTTCAGCTCTATTAATATTCAAGACGACAACACTATCCACACAGGGTGCATTGTCTCCATGCAACATCCTCATATTAACTGACAGGCCCCCCGAATGTCTTAAATGTGACACAAAAACGGAACATATATTCTAAAGAAAAGCAGAGGAAAAGCTGAGCTGAAAGCACAGGGATGGAACTCATGTCACCTGGCAGTGTGAGCCCTCATTAAATTTAATGTAGCCTTTTAGTGGTCTATTTAACTGACGACAAAAGGCCACATGTCAGTCAGTGTTTGCACACAGACTCATAAAAGACAGACTGAAATTGTCAGTTAGCAAATGTGTGTATGTGTATTTGCATAAGACAGAGACAAAGCCACGTCCCTTAATCTATCTAAATAATCAGCACTGTCCAAATTGAAGAATTCATCTCATGTAGTGGTTTACACATTTGCCTTGCCAGGTCCCTGGTTTGAGTCCAGGTGGGGACAAAAGCCCCTCTCACCATGGTAGGTTGCGTCAGGAAGGGCATACAGTGTAAAACCTCTGCCAAATTACCAATGCAGTTTAATCCACTGTCGCGACCCATAGGGGGAGCAGCTGAAGGTACACTTATCTCCTTCAAGGAACAAAGCCAATTAAGGTGCAGCCCTCTAAATATTGAGCTCTAGTCTGCACCCTATTCTCCTCCCAAAATCAGGCAGTTTACAGAGCACTCAATAAAGCCTCCACATCACAGTCTCTGCAGTAATTTGGAGAACAGAGCTGTTTTATTCAAGAAAACTGTACATGTAGGCACAGCTTTACAAGTCAGCTCACTTTCTACCTCCATCTATGGAAACAAGTTATAAGTAGTTACTATAAGAATACAACTGTCAAAATTTGCTTTTTCCAAAGCACGGTGAGGTGCTCATTCAGAGTAGGCATTGAGGTGCGGAAGGCATATGATTAGGATGGCTTCTGGGTGGGGTGTTTGGAGAGACTCATCTCTCGGGAATACCTCAGTATCTCCCCAGAAAAACGGGAGGAGGTGGGCAGGGAGACAGTGATCTGGGTATCTTTCCATGACCTGGACCTGAATAAGCAGTAGAGAATGGCTGGATGGAAGGACAGGGAGAGAGCATATGCAAGACCACCATGCTATAAGCTCCCACTCTTAGTTTTACAGAGCCTATTACAGCTAGTGCATTTAGGTGGTCCTATTCGGCTTGTAAAATGTAATATGTCCAGGCAGTTACCCTTAAAAAGCAAACAGTGCACTTACTATCTTGGGTAAAGCCTGACAAAAGTACAAATTGACAAATTTACAAAAGCAATAGCATGGTATTCATCACAATGTACCAAGAAACAACACAGTATTAATGTGTAGGGTGTGCCTGTCTTCCATTGTTTGCATCCTGATCATATTAGATTGTGTCATCGTGCTTATATACCATTTTTTGGATGTATTTTAGTCATCATCTTTAAGTTTGTTTGCCATCAGTTTAACCAAGACATACCTCCCTCGGGTGGACAGGGATGAACTCCATGTGTGGTGTAGAAGGAGAGCATGTGGAATGAGAAATGCATTGGGTGAAATCAGAGTAATGGTATGGGCACCTCCCTTTAGAGGTTTCTCAGGGATTTTTAGGGAGACCCCAGAACTTGCTCAAGAGATTATACATCTCATCTGGCCTAGGAAGACCTCAGGATCCCCCAGGAGGAACTGGAGAGCACTGCTGGGGAAGAGGACATCTGAAATACCCTGCTTAGCCTACTGCCATCACAACCTGACTTCAAATAAGCAGAAGATAATAGATGGATACGCTTAAACTGGACAGGTGTATCAAAACTCCCAGTCCTTATTAGAAGTGAAATTTGAAAAAACAGACATGACACATTTTTTTAGATTCAGTGTGACCTACAATTCCCAAAGATATAACTCCATCTATAAAGCGTCCAGTCATGAATTGTGCTAATGGCATCAGTTTACTAAAATCCAAAAAAAATGCACTTACAAAGGAGCTCAGGTTGCAACATGAAAGCAAATGGTTATGGGGTAGGACACCAAATGAGGTCATCTAACCAATCAGAAATGAGTATTATCCATGGTGATGATGCACCAATGGCCACTGATGACCTAAATGCAACCACCTTACACAGAGCAGGTCTCAAGGCAAACAATGATTTTGTTTCTTGCAATCAAGCAAAAGAAATTCACAGTTCTTAAAGAATATAAGAGAAATGGGTTAAGAGAGCAAAATGGCATATTCAGCCTTGAAATGTGGGCAATCCTAGAAACAGGGATATTTTAAGGGTAGTGAAATTGCAGTCATTGGTCCATTGATTTTCCTCCTGGTGACCTCGATGGAGGGATTTTCAGATTATGGCGAGCCTCTCTGAAACGCTGGCTGCCTAACCCCATTTCCATGCCGATGTGGTCTTCTGCTAATCTGCCCAACAGCAGATTATGTCTGCTATTCGGTCAGATAGAGTGGGACTGATGCTGCTGCTGGTTTAGACTCTCAGCAGCTGTTGAGGGACATTACAGAGTCATACAGCATCAACATGCCAAACACATTAACAATGCAGCAGTATATTTGCTTCTTTCTGAGTAAAAGAATATTTCAGAGGTAGTAAATGTTTGGTCTTTGACAGAAATGGATGTCTGACTTACATTAATTTCTCCTCCAGCCACATCCCCTCTCTGTGTCTTATTCTTTCTGTGCCATCCTTGGGTACAGAGCTCATGTGGAGTCGTCTGGGATTTCACAGATGAACTACTGCTGTTTTTTTATTCATGGGAGTCTGGACGATTTTTTAAAATTATTATCTTGCTAGAAAAATGAACAAAACACTGTCCTTCTATTTCAGCTGATTTCAGACCCAATGCTGAGGTCACAGTGACACCTAATACAGATGTCAGCTGAAAATACTAGCCAGCAACCAAAATGTTTTCAGTCTGGGCTTTCATTTGTATAGGTACAGTACCTAGGTAATACTACTGTCACCCAAGAAAAATCACCTTAAAGAGACTGGTGAAAGGAAGAGAAAAACAAGAACTCTGGAGAGTAATACGTTGAATTTTATTATCTTCCTCTTATACTCAAATTCATTTTTTTGTCTGCTGCCTGACACTGTCAGTATTAAGCCTAGAGTGAGGCCCTGAGATGTGAAATGGACACCTGCAACAAACTGTGGTGACATCTGTGGGGTTTTTTTTATATATATTCTGTAATGGAATAAAATAAGTACAATAACTTTAATTGCAGATTCGTCAGACTGTGCAAACGCTTCACTATTGTTCTTTGGCATATTCAGGCCAAGTCAAGACATAACCAGTCAACACTAGAATCTGATATTGGCTACAATCAAAGAATTATGTGATGAGACAAAGAAACCAACAAAAGTAGAACATCAATGACGTAGTATCTCATCCTGCTCAAGATCCCTCACAATTCACAGATAATTGTAATGTGTGAATTACAGAAAA
The DNA here is from genome assembly GCA_015106775.1 of Etroplus canarensis. NCBI lineage: Eukaryota > Metazoa > Chordata > Actinopteri > Cichliformes > Cichlidae > Etroplus > Etroplus canarensis. The sequence goes on from VUQH01091310.1 coordinate 48,399, forward strand.
GAAAGTGGCATGTTTTCTTTCCATGGGCTGACTGTATTGTACAAACTAATGAGAATTAAAAACCCACTGAGAAGTCAAAGAGGCTTATATCGAAGACAGACTAATCTGGCTTACTATCAAATAAAAGTGTTTTGAGTTCTTAAGTATTATAACTACTAGAATTAACTATATTACTGACGTTAGCATAACAGTGACAGGAAGACCTCAAACACTGCTTCCAAGTGGTATGCAACGTGTGGCGAAGAGAAATTTCAAGCTATCACAGCCCTATTAGCTGTAGCTCTACCATCTAAAAGAAGAGAACCTAGAATAGGCAGTGGAACTTTGCAAATTTCCCTTCAAGTTTTCCACTCGTAAATATTGGACGTCATGCTGATCATAATGGCGAACCAGGCTACTGCTCTATTATCACCCGCCACGAACCGATGCTACACCTACACAATGGCCCTAGTTTTGGACCAGTCATAATCTAGCTTCAGATGTTATTATGCTATTAAAAAAAATGCATTAATTGATCTCTGTGTCCAAGTTTCACTAAAATCTGACCAATACTCTGAGTAGCGATTTTTGTGACTTGTGGCTATATGAACAGATGGATGAACGGATGGACACCTCGGCATGACATTCGCTGATAGGTCCTTCGACCAGACGATCTAAAAATTTGATATAATTCAGATTTGAACACTAAGACTCAATGTGAATGCAACTTAAGTATAAGTGCTCCACTTTTTATAAAATAGAAAGAAACCAGAAAACAGATGACTGACAAATGGTCAAAGATGGTAGAATTTGTTAGAAAGATGATTATTTCAATCAGACTCAAGCATGACAGAGTAGCTTTTAGTTAGAAGTCCATCTTTTTAGATGGTGATACACTCACAAAACTTTCCAAAGTATGTTCTTTCCCTTTGTCATTTGTCACCAAGTGTAGATGGGGTGGGCAGTGACAACGGAATCCTTCCACCAGAATATTTGCTATTCTGCTTACACGCTGACACAATTCGACATGACCCAGGGTTTTGTTCTAGGGAGTAGTCGAGTTAAAGATGAGCTAATGTCCAATCCAGCTGTGCTGGGCAACTTTGTCCAGTCCATCCTAGAAAAGTCCAGGTGTGTAGTACACGTGTAAAAACAGCTAAAGCATGCAAAGGGGTGTAAATACTTTCTACCACTGAATTGTGGGATTCAATTTTGCATTTGCTTCAGAAAGATATCCTTGATTTGAGGCACTACATTTTCTTGGCAAGAAAGAAAAAATACTGGGGTAATGTTTGAAGTGGAGGGCAGACTTGTATTACCAGAGGTGCAGTGTGTGTGTGTGTGTGTGTGTGTGTGTGTGTGTGTTGAAAACAGAACTGGCCATTCATTCTCTGAGGAGGATGAATCAGACCACCTTGGGTCAATAGTTCCTTTTTCTGTTTCCTCTCCCCCTGCTGAGAGCCGTCAGTAGCTCGAAGTGAGGAAAGGAAACTTTCTGTTCTTTTTTGTTTTTTTCCATCCCCTTTTTTGTCAGATCACAGGCAGATCCACCTCAACCCCGGGAGACACAATTACCTGTCTTTCCTGCTTCACCTCACCCTCTGCTCCTCCTCTACCTCCACCTCTTCTCTCCTCACCCACTTCACAGGAAAGTCAGTTTGCCCCAGCTGTCCTACCTCATCATACAGAAATGAGATACCAATCTGTATATTCTAAAAGTAGTGCACTGTACCTACCATCAACTAAACCACCTCAGATTTGATGCAACCAAGAAAGTGTGATGAAACATGTGCCCTGCAAAGTGTCCATGTTCTTTGGTGTCATAAGTTATTTTAGCTTTGAGAATGCTACAGAGAAGGTAATCAAATCCTTAAAGGTGTTTTTTTTTTGCCTCCCCTAATGCAGTCCCTGCCCCTCAAGCAAAAAAGTCCAGCAGAAATCAGGCAAAGAGATTTGTAACCTCAATTATATATACCATCCTTAAGGTGTGGTGATGAACAACTTGGAGGCGTACTAGGAGGGAAAACAATACACGCAGTAAAGTCTTTTTAGACCATCGGAATACAGCGACTTGCATCCCAAACTCATTTGGTTGTTTGTTGCTTTTCAATCATCACAAAACTATTGAATTTAAGAAAAGCCATTTGGGTGTTTTGACTCTCTGATCCATTCCAAATCAACTGTCCCCTGAGCTCCAGCTTCACTGCTCTCTGCTGCTAAAGTTGAGGCTCTCTGGGCAGCGACTGAAGCATTGAGACCTCCCTGGAAGAGGAACCCAGATGCACTGCCACACAGTCTCTCATCTCCCAACAGGAGTCATTATCCACAGCTTTGCTGCAACCAGAGATACTGAGCAGAGGACTGGACAAAGGCCATGGCAGATGGCTGTTTCTCTGCCTTCTCCTGGCACAGAACTGCTAAGTTCTTGGAAGTGTGACACACAAACACAAAAAAAAGGCAATTTTGAGATTTTCATGTTGTGTGAACAGTTTCGCCCAGTGTATGATGTTTATTTTGCAGTAAAAGCAGTGAGTCAGTGTTTATCTCTGAGCATGCCATATCTAAACTAGTCCACTGCCAAACAAAAGGCAAGTGTTCCATCAAATGTTTTTTGTTGGATTTTTGAGACTTTTTTCCAACAAGCAGCATTTATCTTAATCTCATTCATTTACATGAAGACGGTGTTTAAGTACTTTAAATCAATCAAAGGAGCAGAAGAAATATGCATCTGTTAATAAAGAGACTATGAGGAGAACAATAGTTGGAACAAAAGTTGATCTTGGGCAGATGCAATGGAACTGTGGCAAGAGTATGCAAGAGGGATTGCACCAAATACACTATAAGAGCGACATGGCACTTCAAGAGTCCTGAATTAAAATCTAAACTCAACAGCAGTAAAGATGCTAGTATAACTAGATTCTGGGGGGGGGAGGAGCTTTTAAAAACCATATTGTAGTGTAATGGTTTATACGTTTGCCTTGCAAGAGAAAAGTCCCTGCTTCAAGTTCAGACAGGGAAACAAGGCCTCCCACCATGGGAGGGCTATGTCAGAAAGGGCATCCGGCACACAATCTGTACTAAATTACCTATGCGGATTCATCTGCTGTGGCGACCCCTTGGGGAAATATGAGGGAGCAGCCGAACGTGCTTTCTTATTATACGGGCAAAGTCAGCAAACCTTTTAAACATTTTTTTAATCAGATCTGATTGGTAATTCAATATAAGGAGGTTTTATGTCCCTGTGATCATTGAAATTAAAGCTAATATGGATAATGCTTCAAAATAACTGTCCATAAAGTTGCCCAGAGGCATTACCATGATAGTTGCCAAGTGCCGAGACTTGTTTCTAAAAGGACTTCAAATTACACCATGCCATTTAAGATGCAACAGAAGTTTGAAAGCAGACATAATGTAATGGATGTTCAAGGCACTCCAACGGTAGTGCCACTGCTGTGATCACAGCCTCTGCTGGCTCTTGTCCAAACCTATCAGAGCAAACTCATTCTGATAAGCTCCTTAATATCCCATCTGAGGAAGTGAATGAATGGAAATACTGTATGGTGGCTATTATGCTGCCAGCTCAAAAGCAACTTCTTGTGCTATCCAAGTTGGATGTTGTCATCTCATGGTCCTTATTTTTAATGCATAAGAGCAAACTGCTCTTCAGGCCCATGCAGGGTCAAGGTACACAGACAGAAATCCCCTGTACTGATGTAGTATCCTTGAGTCAGGCAATAAGTTCCTGCGGTGTACACGCCATTCCTCTTGCAGAAGGCCAAAAGAAACATTTTCTATGACAAGGTGCCTTGATGGAATTAAATGTACAACATTTAATCTGACCTTTTTAATGCCAGGAAGAATGCAAATATTAATAGCATTTTCACTGCAACAGCAAGGGTTGCAAACATTTATTAAAGTGAGAAAATGTTCAAATGTTGCCAAAAAAGTGCTTGAGATAAAATAATCCTATTGCAGGTGTTTAAAATGATGATGCTGAGAAAAATTTAAGGGAAAACTACTTGTGAAAAAGCCTAAATAAAATAAACAGAATGTCACTGAGATAGTAGTAGCTCATCCAGCCCATCACAATTCACAAGTTATTATAATGTGTAAAATACAGAAGGAAATTTTTCTGTCATTGGTTGGCTGTATTGCACAAACTAATGAGAATCAACATCTACTGACAAGTCAGAGGTCTGCAAACAGAAATCCAGGACAACTTAAGCTTATTCACCACCAAATGAAAGTGTTCTGAGTTCAGGAGTAATATGACTACATGGTCAGCAGTAACCATGGCCATTAAAGAAATGAAAATATCTGAACGCATCAACATTTCTCAGTACTGAGCATGTTACTGCTGTCAGAATAATGGTGATAGGAAGGCTATGCTACACCTTCTTAATGTGGGAGTCGACCAACAGGACCAATCAATCCATGACAATGAAAATAAGATCACCATCCAACAGTACATATCTTGACCACCATTTGAGTGCAGACTCATTAGGCGATCGCTGTGAGCAAGTTTCACTACAATACTCTAAGAAGCAGTGATTTTTGTGATCTGTGGATGGATGGACAGGCAGACATGGTATTAGTTCTTCAGTCCTTCAGCCAATGACAGCGATAAAAATGCTGTGAAGTGTGTCATGTACTCAAACGGAAAGATAAACATTAAAAGCTAGTCACATAGTTGCTAAAATAATTAGTCTCTTAGTTATTGTCCTTACCTACTGTCAACTGAATTGCCAAATTTACCTGACAAACGGGGACCATGGAAACTGTGATGGTCATTTTTTACCTTTTCCTTGTGAAGGGCATTTTAATCAAAAATACATTTTCTATATTTACATAAAACTATTCATTTATTCTTATAAGATCGCTGATCACACATTAGTCTGAAACAAAAGTACATGGTTGTAGCAGACTTGTGACACCCTAGCTTTACCTGGTGTTGACTACCATGTAAGTCATCTTCCGTTATTTTTCAGAACTTCGTGTATTTGACCACAGTCATGTTTGGCTTTACGTTTTTCACTGGTTTGTACCAAAGAATCCGATCCCACCGCCCAGCTGCTTTATCAATATGGCATCTGCTAGTTGTCAAAGAAACTTATTTTTGTTTTTTTTTCATTGTTTAACGGCAGTCGCCAAACAGCTTCTAGATTCATAAAAACAAGGGAAATTATATATTTTAAAAACAAGAAAAGGTTGCATAAACAATATTAATCTATTTGACAATCTGAATATTCGAAGTCATCAAACAATCCCCACAGAAAACAACTGTCTGAAAGCTCTACATCTAAGATAATATGATTTAGTGTATTCGATTGAAGACTTTTATAGGGGAATTAAAAGCATGATAAGAATATAATTTTTCCAGCTACCCCCATCTTCATGCTGCTTCATGTTTTTCTGACTAGCAGCCAGGACAATGTTCAGCTCCCCCGCCCTCGCCTCATCCCCTGGCTTCCACTCTGTAAGCAGACCTCAGAATCTCATTGCTTCACGTTGCTGCTGGGTTTGGCTGCACTCAGCGTGGGAGGCCAGCTGCCACTGAGGGGACAGAGGACAGATGTGGCTTACATAATGATCAGCAAATCAGTTATCTCAGCGCCCCTAATCCTGCAAACATCCCTTCATACATCTCCCTACGGCTGACTCGCTGAGTTGTGCCAAGCTTACTGTGCCGTGCCGAGCCAGAGAGCCCCAGGCAAGTTGCTCCTTCCCGCTACTGGTTAGAAAGAGCGAATCAATGGACTCAGCAGGGAGAGCTTTTACAGCTCCAGTGGAAGGCAATTATCAACATTTTTTCAGTAAAGGGACAATCAGGCCACCGGATGATAGCTTGAGGTTCAGCAGACAACAGTCCAATATGAGAACATAATGTGAAACAAAAGTAGGGAGAGGCAACGCTTTGTGAATACTTAGAAAGAACCCCATTCAGTAACTGGTTCATAATGGAGTAACAAGCTGAACATCTATAAATTTGTTTCAGCCTGCTGCACACGTCAGTGCTGGGTGCAGAGACTAATGACAAGCACCAGTTCACCTGAGCAATAAAGAGACCCAACAATAGAAGTAGAAATGGTGAATCAGAAAGAAGATTAAAATATTTTAAAAAGTCACAAAGCTAGGATAATATTTTAACAGCTCTGGTGATTTTCACACTCTAGGCATTTCTCTGTGAACTCCCCAATAATATTTTAACAAGAATCCATTCTAATAGCTTTGTAAGAGATTAATCTCAGTTCAGTGGTCAACTTAGTAGCTCTTCTGAGCACAAGAGCAAATGAAGTGAACACAGCCAGAAATAAAATAACAATATGAAGATATGACTTTGGGCTTTCATTAGTGTGGGTGCCCCACATATAAACTTCACTTGGGCAGGCCACCTCATTTTTGCAAAAAGATAATTTTGCAACTTATTTTAGTCATTGCCTGTGAAAATGAGGGTCCAGCTGCTACAAACAAGCCAGCCCCAGTGCTTCCTGTCTCTTTCCCCTCCTGGCTGGATTTTGATCAGATTTGATATCCTTCAGATGCTTCATCTGATAGGATCTTGTCCAGCGGTTGGACTTATCCCACCTCCACTATCTTGGACTGCAGCTAGTGCAGTAGCCCTTGTTCTGCTCTGATTTGTGCAAGCTTTAGGGCCACTTTACCTTGAACCTGCAGCAGGGGGAAAGCAGGTTCTTAAGCTATTTTGTTGAACTCACCAAGTCTGCAAGGCAAAACAAGGACTACTGTCGGCAGTCTACAGACCTATTTGACAGCTGATGATTTATGGCTTATTATATTTGTCACAGAGCACTTGGCAAACAAAACAATTGCAGAGGACAAACTTATATTAAACGCATGTGTGTACTGTGAAAATAAGCATGAGCAGTTTCTTTTCACAGTACACACATGCATGGAATAGTAATTTTGAGGGAAACAAGAACTTAGAATCAAGACATTTCATTGCATCAGCAATTAGAGAATTGTAAAAGAAAAATAAGTCACACAAACTTAATCTAGATAATTCACAATGTCGATATAGAGAGTTGCCACTTCTGACAGATACAGTAGTTTTGGCATCTTTGTAAAGCCATTCCACTTTGTACTTTAATATTTCAAGCTGCACAAATGAAATACCAATTGAGAAATAGGAACTTCTAAGACATTTATTGAAATCAGCTTTTCAGCCTATTACAACTGTGGGGCAGTCTTTTACTGCACAGTTTTGCAGTACAATTAGCAATTTCTAAAGATTACACAGAATCTGGTGTCATCTCTGCCTATCATTTGATTCATCCAATAAGGGCAGTAAACAGTTTCACAGAACAGAAAGTCTGCCTTCCCTCCCAATAATATTGCAATACAGTAGCTTAACAACTCATAGCAGGACGTCAACAGCAGCTCATCTGGATCATAACACATCACAATTTAGAGGTAACTGAAATGTGTGTAATACAGAAAGAAAGTGATGAATTTTCTTGTTATTGGTTGGCTATATTGCACAAACTACCAAAAATTAAAACCCACTGAAAAGCCAAGAGGCTAACAAACAGTCATATTCAAGACAATGGCCCTAGTTCTTGACTGGCCCTGACCAAGCTTGGTGTAATCTTAATTAAATATTTTAAATTACAACAAAAAATAATTACTACCTTGAGTGCCAAAGGGTGGGAATGGGCTTCAAACTGCTGAGGTTAAAATTAACCAAAAAGCCGTGAGATGATACATCGAAAACTTAAAATGTGTTATCATGACACTTCCAAGTTAAATTTGATTTAAAAATCAGTTATTTCGTGCTGGTTATAACACAGAAACACAGTTGTTGGCCAATATTGCAAAGATTTGCATGTTCATTGCACAACTGCCAACTGTCCTTTCTCATAAAGGCAAGGGTATGTGCAGAGGGCTACTGATTGAACGACTGACCGTCGACCCAAAAGCAGAAGACTTGACATTAGAGAACCCCTTTGAACTACACTCAAAGGTATAGTTCAAAGGGGTCGCTGATTTTATTTCTTTGACAATTATAGAAGTTGAACTGCTGCCAGCAGAATTAGAAACTTATTGACACTGATGACACGTAGAATCTCTTCAGCGGTAGGATGGTAGAATTAAATGACAGCTAAAAAAGCAAAATAGAAGATTTTCCCACACAGCATGACGCTTGTGTCATGAACTTAATTCACACACCAGTCACCCATTCACAGTTGAAATAAACTCAAATCACATTTCCACAAGCAGCAACACAGGTGACTCACCAATTAGCTCTGTCTGCATCATTTCCAAGAAGGATAGACATCCACCATTTCAGTTTGGAAATATGACATTTACGGCAGTGTAAAGATGCTAGAGAATTAGATCAAGCACTACCTAAGCATCATTTGCAATGGTTACAAACTGTTGCAATACAAAGCATAAAATTCTCTTAGTTTTATCATCAAAGAGTTGATGATAAAACAACCTCATAATATAACATAATTGGTACTAAATACATAACATCTTACCTATGGTTCCAGTCACCTCTCTCAAGAAATTCAATGAAGGTTAAATTTAACAGAAAAATGTGTGATTCCAGCCACAGCAACCTAGGTTGAACTTTTCGACCTTACAGCTGCAAAGAGACTCACTGGATCGTTCAGTGATCTGCAGACAGCCGTTGTATGTTGTTCTGGGGGCCTTTGGAAATTACCCCCATCTTTCATTTATGTATGACAACGTGTTGTTCAAAGATTTTAAATTATCCATTATACCAGAAGTCACACAAGTAATGTGTCTGTTATCCAGGGCAATTTTGCCGAAAGAAATTGTAAAAATGTGTCCAATGCATTCAGCAAACTAGCTGATGAGTGACAGCAGTGCTGACATTAAACTGGATTAGTCCTACATTGCATCAGCTACCACATATATTGCCTTTCTTCACCCACACAGCTTATATAACTAATCAATGGGAATACTTTACCTAGACAAGACAAAGGACATTTTCCCATACTTTAATCCAAGACAGGTAGGGTGGCGGTATGTGTTTTTATCATTCAAACCTTTCAAATTCTAGCAGTGACATCACCTGCTGTTTCTGCAAGTAGCTCAGTAAGGAAGGCCACGGTCTAGCAGAGCAAAAAATGCAGCAATTTCTTCCAGAGACAGCATGTCAATCTTCAAACAGCTGTTCAGATGTGCTGGTGTGGTGGCAGCCTTTTTGCTGAAAAGTACTTTAAGACTAGAAAACGAGACCGACTACCTCAGTTCCAACCCTTCCTCTGAAGCTGTCTGAACTAGAGGAAACAGCTATTGCGCCACGATCTGTCAAAAATCAAACGAAGTCGTCGCACTTCACAGGGAAACGGGATGGCAATAGCCTAATGGCGAAAGAAGAAAGATTTGACTCTAAAAACTTGATGGTATGAATCACGACTGTGGGAATGCAGGCGAGGAAAGCTCCACAAAGCTCACACTATGCAAGAAGCAGCTGCTGACGTGCCACAGAGGAGAGAGAGCTGAACCCTTCATTGCTATGTTTACATTCATTCATACATGGATTATTCTGGATAATCAGGCTATGCAGGAACGCTGGAAGCTTTCACAACACAACACCTGCTCCCACCGGGCTTTATATGAGCAGGTTTTTCATATATTTTTTTTTCCTTGAATTTAATCAGCTGTTACTGAAAGCAGATGGAGAATTGTATGTTTATAATACTGCTTCATTGCTGTAATTTTTGTGCTGTCAAACCTCAAAATCATGCTTTAACAAATGCAGTATGCTTATAATAGACAGTATAAAGGGAACAGAGTTATGGAAAAGTGAGGTAGTCAACAATTATGGCTTTAATAAACATACAGCGCTCTTCTTATTTGACACATATGGACTCGAGTTGCCATGGTAACCGTGACCAAGCTGGCAGCGTAGTGTGGGAGCTCTGTACGACCGTGCACAATTTAATCTAAACTCCCAAATAAATAGCACTAACTTTGAAAGTTAAA
>VUQH01091311.1:0-37545 GCA_015106775.1 Etroplus canarensis
TAGACAGGCAACCAAATAAAGACACGACCTGACACAGACAGAGACGAAGACCACTAACAAAGGACACAGGCAAGGCATGGTGTGAAAAAGGAACAAACAGAACTCAAAAACAGGACACAAAACCCTAACCAAAGGGCGGACCATGACAACTTATCTCTGTGCTTGGTCTTCTAGACCTCAGTGCAGTATTCAATACCAATGACCACAGCATTTTACTACATAAACGAGAATATTCTGGCAGTATTAAAGGGAATGCATTACACTGGTTTGAATCTTATTTGGCTGACAGTTTCCAATTTGTGTATGTAAACGAGGAGTCTTCCTCACACACAAAAGGTTAGTCATGCATACTTTTTCATTGCTATGCAGATGATACCCCGCTATATTTATCCATGAAGCCAGATGAAACAAATCAGTCAGTTAAACTACAGGCATATCTTGAAGACTTAAAGACCTGAATAGCCTGTAATTTTCTACTTCTAATTTCAGACCAACTGAGGTTATTGTACTTACCTAACCTTACTTAACCTAAGAATCACTCTTTCTAACTACATACTTTGGATGGCATTACTTTGGTCTTCAGTGGCACTGTGAGGAATTTGAGAACATTTTTGACCAGGATATGTCCTTTAATGCTCACATTAAACAAATATGTAGGACGGCCTTCTTTCATCTGTGTAGTATCACTAAAAACACTCTGTCTCAGACTGATGCTGAAAAACTGGTCAATGGCTTTATTACTTCTTGACTTGATTTAAGCAATATCCACCCTGGGTTTAATAAAGTATTCTGATTCTGATCTGGTTGTTCCGTTTAAAGCCTTCAGTTGGTCCAAAATGCTGTAGTCAGAGTACTGACAGGGACTAGAAAGAGAGATCATATTTCCTCTATATTGGCTTCTCTTCATTGGCTCCCTCTTAAATCCAGAATTGACTTTAAAATCCTTCTACTTACATGCAAAGTCTTGAACAATCAGGCCCCAACCTATCCTAAAGACCTCATTATACCATATTTTCCCAATAGAGCACTTCTCTCTCAGAGTGCAGACCTACTTGTGGTTCCTGAAGATTTTAAAAGTAGAATGGGAGGCAGAGCCTTCAGCTATCAGGCCCCTCTCCTGTGGAACCAGCTCCCAGTTTGTATTCAGGAGACAGACACCCTCTCTACATTTAAGATCAGGCTTCAAACTTTCCTTTTTGATAAAGTTCATAATTATGAGCCAAACGCTTGGTTATTCTGCGATAGGCTTAGGCTGCTGGGGAACTTCCCATTATGCACTGAGCATTTCTTCTCCACCCTCCTCTTTTCAGCTGAATTGAATTGAAGAGTCTGTTAAAGAGTTAAGTCAAAACTGAGGTTAACATGACACAGAAAGTCGCTCGTCTTTGTAGCTTGTTCCGCCTCTCTTCAAAATAGGATGTGGTTGAAAGAGTATAACCTAAAAAAAAAAGCATCTTTGTCTTAGGTAACTAGCCCGCACGTTAACAAAACAGTACAGAGATACTGAGTGAAACACTGAACCTCCCCATCAAGATTGTTTTCTTGGCCCTCTCCTTTTTGGAGATAATTTAATTAAACTGCTGCTTTAATGTTTAAGTTTAGCTCCAACCATCAAATGGCTGCATTTTCATTCTCCCTGCTAAAGTGCATGATAAAAGCCTTCACTGACACATGATGAACAGCAACATCTCAACCGGCTGAACCTTTGTTTTTCCAACACTCCCATCATGTGTTATCAGGTTACATAGCTTAGACTGAATGCACTCTGTAAGCTTTATTATAGCTGCGGTAATCCAGTTTTAAGCTCAGAAATGGATCCCCGGGGGACAAGGGAACAAAAAAATTTAAAAAAGTACATAAAACAATAAAAGTAAACACACATAAATTAATACAACAGAGTAATGGAAAAATAAAAAAAAATATTTAATGTTAAGAATATATATAGCCTGCTTAACCAATGCAGGTAGTATGATTTTAGACTGGGCGGTACAGTCACAAATGAATCTAGAAGTAATATTCTTTTTATACATTTCTGTTTTCTGTTGCAACATTTAGGCTAATGTGAACAAAATGAACATCTGCAGTTATACTGTATAACAAGTGGAAAAATCCCAAATGAAACACAGCTCATGGTGATGTTTGACAAGCTGGTGATGCACTATAGGGACTAAAGTATTAGGCCACTCCTCTCAGTCTTTGAATTCAGGTGTTTCATTCAGTCCCGTTGCCACGGGTGCATAAAATCAAGCAGCAGTCTGCCTTTACATAAGTTTGTGAAAGAATGGGTCATTCAAAGAGCTCACCGACTCCTGGCGTGGTACTCTAATAGAATGCCACCACTACAACAAGTCAGTTTGTAAAATAGATATTCCATGATCAACTATAAGGGCTACTTGTGCAAAGTGGAAGTGTTTAGGCACCACAACTCAGCCACCAAATGGTAGACCATGTAAAGTTATAAAGTGGGGTTGCTGAGTGCTGGGCATATAGTAGGTAAAAGTTGCCAACGCTCTGCTGAGTTCCAAACTTTCTCTGGCATTAACATCAGCACAAAATCTGCGCACTGCGAGCTTCATGGCATGGGTTTCCATGACTGAGCAGCTGCTTGCAAGCCTTACATCGCCAAGCTCAATACCAGGCATCAAAGGAGTGGTGTAAAGCTATTGTTGCTGCAATATGCAGGTGGCCCAATACTTTCATCCATATAGCATAAGCTTCAAGGCAGGGGTGTTCAAACTTTTTCCAGAGTCTCCTTAACAGAACTCATAAAGCATGTGATTACTGCCGTCTGTACCCTTTGAAGTTTTTGTATTCTAAATTTTATTAGCTAAATATTATTAAATACATGAGTTGGCCACTCTGTTCTGGAAAATAATGAAGTTTTATCAAGTTTGTCTAAGTTGCACACAAAGTGGCAACGGTGTGTGTTGCACTTACGGCATTATTGAGAGACAGGGTTTTCACTCCCAGCTCATAATTTCTTTTATCTTAAAGGGTTCCTGTTGTGAAGAAGCACACTGTATTTTACCGCAAACCTGAGTCTTTTCCTAACCAGGTAATTTTTTTGTGCCTTATCCTAACCGGTGGCTAAAAGTAAAAGCTACAACCAAGTGGGAGCAAACCAAAGCAAAACACAAAATGAAAAGGGCCAAATGAGACATCAAGCATGACCTCCTGGCTGATAAATCTGAAACTTTTGCCTCTGACACTTCTCCAGCTTTCTATCATGGACTTTGGAGGTCTCGAAAACTTGACCATTCTAGCTCATAATATTGCTGGAGCGCCAAGGCACCTAACGCCAGAAGACACCTTGTTCAAAACGGTGAGACGCATCTAACAAAACAGCAGAATGTGGCATCCTGGGATGAGAATGCATTGGTGACATGACGTATCATAATCATATCAGAGTTTCTACTGGCCCAAAGACAATGCACTGGATGCAGTGTGCAAGTTTTTTGAGGACCCCTTGGTTACCACTAAAGAAGCACTGTTTCAGAGCCTTCATGGTAGCAGTTCCATTAGCTACCTGACAAATTGGACATGAGAGGCATGTATAACTACAGTAGCACTGAATAAGCTGCTTTCCTGTTGTGGCTGTGAGGAAAATATGTTAAAAAAACAGCAAAAATATTCAATAATTTAGATGCTTTACGATGAGGGCTGCTGACACTCAGGAAAGGTTGTTGCAGTGCTTTAAAAAGTGGATGCTGAATCTTCTGTTGCTGTGACAACACTCCAGGTTGAGTGAACCTATCAGGAGCAGCAGAATCTGAATGTTCTTTTTTTTAAAATGATATTTGCTTCATTATTACTGGACTGAGTCTGCGAGCCTGTTGACCTCGATAGCCTTCAAAATATAGTCAGACGGTGAAAAACAGAATTATGGCTTGTTATGGCTATCTTGTTCAGAGTCGGAGGTTTAAAGAAAAACAGCAGATCAGTGTTTTTGTTGCGCTGACTCACACAGTGCACTTTAAAGCTTGAGCTGATGTGAACTATCCTCTGCCGCAGGTTGGGAAAAGAACTTTGTCTTAGGTCTGTGTTCAAAAACAATAGACGGTATAGCTCCTAAACTTTCCTGAAAATGGCAGAGGGGAAGTCAACAGCAATAAGGCTTTAGCTACAGTGTTGTACAAAAGTCTTGAGCCACCCTTCATTTCTTTATATTTTGTGAGGAAACTAGGAAGCAGGTGGAATTACGGAAAATGTGCAAAAAATAAATGGATATAAAATTAATAATTGCAAAAACAGAGTTTATGCAATACTAACAAGCTTGAAAGTCAGTACTTGGTGTGACCACCTTTACTCTTCAACACAGCCTGAACTCTCTTGGGCAAGCTTTCTTACCATTTCTTTAAGTCTACAGGAATAGTTCTAAAGGCTTCCTGAAAGACATTCCAAAGCTCTTCTTGGGTATGGCTGCCTTTTGTTTTGTTCTCTGTCAGAATTATATCATACTGCTTCAGTAACTTTTGAGATCTGTACTCTGGGGAGGCCAATCCATGACTGATAGTGTTTCATCGTTTCTATCCAGGTAGACTGTTACTGCAAAATGAAGCCTTTCCAGATAGTATTGCATGATGAAAATCTGATCCCTCTTTTCTGAGTTCATAATTCCATCAGTTCTGACAAGCTCCCCAACACCACTGGCTGAAATGCAGCCCCAAACCATGACAGAGCCTCCACTGTGTTTTACAGATGGCTGTTGACACTCACTGCTGTAAATCTCTCCTGACCTCCTCCATTAACAATGATGTGAATCAAAAATTGCACGTTTGGATTCATCACTCTGTAAGACCTGTTGCCTCTGACTTTCAGTCCAGTTCTTGTGCAGTCTGGCACACCTCAGCCTTTTCTCACTGTCCCCTTTCTTAAGAGTGGCCTCTTGGCAACCACCCTTCCATTGAGACCATTTCTGATGAGGCTTTGGCAGACGGTGGATAGATCAGGTATCCACTGTTTTGGCAAACAGTCCACTGAAGGGCCAGATGCACCTCTCAGGTCCTGTGTCAGGTCTTTGCTAGATTTGCTATTTCATAAGGACATACCTTTCAGATAGTGTTCATGTGCTATACATAGTTTTTAGTTTTGACACTCCTTCTTTTGTCCTTCAGTTTCCTTAAATGTTTTAAGAAATGTCAGATATAAGGACTAGACTGAAAATGAGTCAATGTTGAAAGAACAACTTTAAAAGACCTTCAGAAAGCCTGGAGAACTATTGCACATGACCACTTTGAAAAATGACAAGAAACTTTGGCTCCTTCGAAACAAAATATAAAGAAACAAAGGTTGGCTTGAGTCTTTTGCACAGTACTGTACAATATCCTTTTTTCAGAGAGAAGGGCAAGATCTTTTCTCCTGCTAAGATGCCCTTTAACAAGGTAGCTGGACAAATGTTTTTAACTGTGTGAAATGGGGAGCCGAGGAACAACCTGGATTTAATTTAAAGTAGCTTCGGCCACGGTTGTTAAACTACATCTCTGTCCTCCTGCTGTGTGGCCCTTCTTTATAGTCACCCTCAGATAACATCAGAGGCAAAGATGGTGACGTGATTACTTTGTTTTTTTGCCTCACAGGTTGGATGTGGAGTGCTGATGCAGTGAGGTGGCCCTGCATAATAAGTCACGCAGAGCAAGAGCCACACTCCAGGGACTGTGATTAACTTTCACCCACTCCAAAGAACAGCAAGCCATTACAGAAAAATTATTTCTCAATTTACTTTCTGGGCAGGCTTTAAAAGAGAGCCTGTTTCTGGGAGTGGTTCCAACATAAACCACCGAAAAATGTAGATGCGCCGCTCCCTGTAGGAACTTAGAAAGTAATGCCTGTGTAAATAATGTCTGGAGCTGTGTCTTGTATCCAAACGATTAGCTCTTTGTAACCTATGACTTGATATGTGACTGCTTTAGGTCTGTTTGTGCATCTTCTTTCTCTCTGATCAATAAGAATGCCTGGAAGAAAAATGTGGAGTTGCACGATGGAGTGGGTTTAAGTGTTTTTGCTCAAAGTCCGTCTCATGGAAGACAATGAGGACTGCATGCCAGTCATTCTCTTTCTTAGAAATACTCTCATTCTTTTGTATGATTACCACTAGATCCAGTAGCAGCCAGCAGAGGGTAGTATTATTATAACTCTAGTAACTATTTAAAAGATGCAAGCAGTATCTAGATGTGGTATTATAATGAATCAGCTGTATTTGTATACACAGATTGCTTTAGAGGCATTAAAAGAAGCAAAGCAATAAACTTTAAAAGCACTCACGCTGAGTACATTTAGTTATATGCAATGTGCATTAATACAACAAATGCTGGCTATTATACCAAGTCAAATAATAGCATTTTAGCTGCAGCAGTTATATTAGTACAAATAGTAGTCATTCTTGTAATAGTGGCTGTTCCTCAGGAGGTGGAGCAGGTCACATGCTAATGCACATGTAGTTTGATCCACAGATTGTCCAGTATGCACGTCAAAAAGTGCCCTCAGGTAAGATACTGAAATTGCCCCACTGTGTTCATCAGAGCTTGTTAGAAATGAAACAAATTTGTGTGTGAATGTGGACTGTAGTAAAAAGCGCCGTGAGTGCTCAGGTGTCATTCTCAAGGTTGTTTTTCTTTACTGTCGTAATGTGAGTAATTATCCCACATTAAGTTGTCTTCCTACTCCAAAGTGTGCCTTTCAGTCCTTTTACTGCGATATCCAAGCAAACCAATCCCTTTAAAGCTAACATGTTACCTGAAACCTAGCTATTTATGCATACTCTGATCTCATTATTTGATCATTTGGCCATGTTTTATCTTTACTCACCAGCCACTTCATTGGGTACACCTTGCTAGTACTGGGTTGGACCCTCTGTTGCCTTTAGAACTGCCTTAATTCTTTATGGAATAGATTCAACAGGTTTCTGGAAAGATTCCTCAGAGATTCTGGTCCATATTGACATGACAGCATCATAGTTGCTGCAGATTTGTCAACAGCACATCAATGATCCATATCTCTGTTCCATGACATCCCAAAGATGCTTCACTGGATTAAGAACTGGTGACTGTGGAAGCCATTTGAGTATAGTGAACTCTTGGTCATGTTCAGTTTGAAAGGATTTCAGCTTTGTGACATGGTGTGATATCCTGCTAGCAGCAGCCATCTGAAAAATCAGTTCAGTGCAATCCAGGATCAATATAGCACCAGTTCACAACAAAAGTCACCTCAAGGATGTAAGGTAAAGTAGACTGGTACTTATGTAGTACTTGTCTACTCTAACTGGTCAATCAAAACACAATACAGTTTCCCCCAGGGATTCATAAAGTATTCTGATTCTTATATTTACTACAAGCCTGATTCACCCTGTGCTTAAATCTATACCTTTAAGCACATTTATCCATCTTATACACACACTCACGCTCTGATGGATGCAGCAGGAGCAATTTGGGATTCAGTATCTTGCCACTTCTAGACACTTCTGCACATAGAATGCAGGACTGGTAATTAAACCACTAACCTTCTGATTAGAAGACAACCCGTTCTACCTCCTGAGCCACAGCCACCCAAAAACCCTAAAATGTTAGAGGAAAAAAACCCCAACAATCAGACGATCCCCTATGAGAAAGCATTTGGTGATGATGGGAAGGAAGAACTCCCTTTTAACAGGAAGACTTCCAGTAGTACCAGGCTTAGAGAGGGGGAGCTATTTGCCTTGACTGGTTGGGGAAGAAGAAGAAAAAAGTAATGCACAGAGGGAAAAAGACAAGACACAAAACTATGAGAGAGATAAGACAAAATTTAATGACATGTAGTGGTGGCATATAAGTGTCCCCAGTAGCGTAGTGGTTTGCGCATTTGCCTTACAAGCAAAGGTCCCTGGTTTGATCCCAGGAGGGTTGCATCAGGAAGGGCATTTGGTGTAAAACCTCTGCCAAATTACCAATGCAGATTAATCTGCACAAGGGAGCAGCCAAAAGGTACATGTAGTAGTGGCATATAAATGCTTGGGGGTGCAAAGGAGAAGAAATGCTATGTGCATCACAGGAAGTCCCCCACCAGTGTAAAATGGTTGCAACATAACTAAAGGATGGTTCAAGGTCATCTTTATCAAAAAGGAAATGTTTTAAGAATACATGGGTACACTGTGGTCATAAGGGACATGGTCAGCAACAATACTCAGGTTGGCTGTGGCAGTTCAGTAATGCTCATTTGGTACAAAGGGTCCCATAGTGTGTAAGAAAATACCCGCCATACCATTACATCACCACCACCAGGCTGAACCTTTGACACGGTGTTGTTATGTTGTTTATGCCAAATTGTGACCCTGCCATCCATCAATGTTGCAGTATTCTTCTGCCGCTGTAGCCCATCTGCTTCCAGGCTCAATGTGTTGTGTGTTCAGAGATGCTCTTCTGCGTTCTTTGGTTGTAAAAAGTGATTATTTGCCATCCTGTCAGCTCAAAGCAGTATGGCCAATTTCCTCTGACCACTGGCATCAACAAGGCATTTTTGTCCAAGGAACTGCAGCTCACTGGATATTTTCTCTTTTTTGGACCAGCCCTTCTGGCACAAATAACCACGCCACGCTCAAAGCCATTTAAATCACCTTTCTTCTTCATTCTGGTGCTCAGTTTGAACTTCAGCAGGTCATTTTCAACATGTCTACATGCCTGAATACATTCAGTTTTATTTTCTTTCAAGTGTGTGGCTGATTAGAAATTTATGTTAATAAGTTGAGGAGGTATAACTAATGAAGTGGCTGGTTAGAGTATATGGGATATCATTATATATAGAGAAAGAAAGCCAAAAGCACAAAAAACAGGCAGGGTAGAACTAAAGTCAAGTATGCTTAGTAAAAGTTTCTCATGGGATGAAAAGCAGGCTGGCAACCAAGAAATAAAGGGACCAGCAAAAAGTCAAGAAGCAAACAAACTAGGAAAAATTACAATGCTAGGGCAAAGTGTACAAAGATAATGTAACAAAGGAGGGAAGTGTTGTTAGTATGTATGCAGAAGGACTAATGAGGGAAGTGGATGCAGGTGAGTAGAAAGGAGTGTCAGCTCTGAAATGACAGGAGGGATAATTTATGATAACAGGCAACTAGACATGAATAAACAACAGAATAGCAAAGTATGACAGTTGCACATGGCTTAGAAAACTGATGAGCGCAGAAGAGCTAATATTATGAAGGGTCTTATTCACTGAATTCAGCCTGACAGTCCTGAAAAAAGTGTGGATTTAATGGGTTGGTATTTAGCACAGCAGTTGGTATAAAAACTGTGACCACTGTGAATAGCTAGACAAAAGTTACTTTGTGAGCACAGAAGAAAAGCTAAGTAAGCTAAGTATTTTTTCCAATTTTCTGGTTATAATCATAGATGGCAGAATCATAGTTTGTCGTCTTCTGAAGCTTCACTCTCAATGTAGCAAACATGGCAGTGTCATCGGCAAAGTCGAGGTCTGTCAGTTGGGTCTGTCCGAGAGATACCCAAATGAGGCTTGTTCAAAGACAACAGAATAAAGTCACATTGCAAGAAAGAAGAGAACTGAAGACAGCACAGAGCCTTGTCTGACACCTGTGGCAATTTGAATGCAGGCAGTGTTGCCAGAGTGTGAGTGTCCTCAGTAAATAGTTTTCTGAAAATTTGATGGTCTCAAACATTGGTTTCGAGTCTTACTCAAGTCAACATGATGTTCATTTTGTAAATTATACTCTATATTAAGGTAAAAAAATAAAATACAAAGTGGCTATGCTTTAGGGCAGGGCTCCTTTGAAATTGACAAGCCCAGTAACCCTCGGTTTTTCAGTTAGATCCACCTCTCACTTGTCAGGTTCAGTTTCAAAACACCAAGATGCAAAAACATGGAGTTTGATGGCTCACACTAGGATGTCACTAACTAATGAGTGATAGCACACTCCATCTTCAACATCTCTTGTCCAGTATATGCACTATTCCTCTTCTGCACATGTCCTTTACCAGTTGCAGTCCCTACATTTATTATTCCCGACTCTCACGATGAGAGGTGAGAGTCTCACCTCCACACTGCTACCTTTCCTTCATTCTTGCTTCCTCTGAACACACCTCCCCCCCTCCTCTTCCTTTGTCTTTCCTCAGCAATAGCATAGTTTCCACCTGCTGGTGTTGGTCAATAGCACCAGATGCAGCTGATGTTAACCCCGATCCAGTATGGCAAATATTTTATGCCAAATGCCCTTCCTGATGCGCCCCTTCCCATTTATCTGGGCTTGGAACCAGCCTTAGGAGTACACTGGCTTGTGGTCTCCCTGTGACTGGATTATAAAACTACCAAAATACTCAAGTGTCGCTTTCTGATATTTATCTTAGCTATGGATGGTTATGGTAGAGATCCCAGAACTTACAGAAAAAAGCTCCAACTATATATGAGTTTGGCTCCAAAACAGGAGCAAGTTTAAAGACTTCAGAAGAAGGCACACACCATGCTCATCATTACATTATTAGCCTCTCTGACTGGTGATGCTTAATGCAAAGAGTCAAACATAGGAAGAATTTTTTTGACAAGCTGTTGTGCTGCCTAAGGTTTGGATTTTCACACAGAAGCTTTGATTTACCAGTTTTCATGAACTGGAGGCAGGCTGATGAAGGAGGGTGTACAGAGGATCTGTGAGAGAATCTTTGCTGTTGCAGCTTTAATTAGAGAGGAGCCTCATATTTCTCAGTACTGTCATGGCTAATGTAGCATGTGTAGGTGTGACCTATTCTCAGGTCTCTTGTACAGCTGATCAGTGCACTATGAATAGACCCCGAGATGTTATGTGGTGTACTTTGTTCATGTTCGCTGCCTTCATGACTCATATCAGAACTCATGCTGCGCCACTGGGCGAAACAGTCTGGAATTGATGAAATGAAGTGCAACATTCTGAATGTTCTTTTATTTCCCTCTTGTCTTTCTAATTATCTTAATTATGTATAGTTCATAACATTAGGAGTCCTGGAAAAGATGGAGTCTTCCTGTGAGGTCCTTGACTGGTGAATCTGTCGGTGTGTGTATGTGTGCGTTGCACGCACAGTATGTGCAGAAATGTTGCTGAAGGTGTAAAAAATCTGACTGACACACGTGGTTTTTCATTTTTAGTTGATGTCTAACATGGCACGATGGCAAATCACGCATACACTTCCTCTCCGAACAGGGTGTGTTTATGCATGCGTGTGTGTGTGTGTGTGTGTGTGTGTGTGTGTGTGTGTGTGTGTTTTCAACGTACATTAAGTAATCTATGTGCATTTCAGTTTGAATGATACTTTTTCCCCTCGAGTCAAAATAAGCTCTTCTGTTTGATTTAGATCTATCACTGAGACAACATGGCTATGGCTCATTTAATTGTATTTTAATAGCTCAAATGGCATTAAAATGTTTTCACAAAGTGAGCAGTATCATATGAGCTGCGTGTTTGCTCAAGGACTTACTGTGCTGACAAATACCTGTCATGAATAGAGATGGTTGCCATGTTGACTCGTGGCAGCGGGGGAGTTTCTGTACCACTTGATTTATGTCTCGATTTTTATTCTTTGCCATGTATGTTGCTGTTGAAAACCTCCCAGACACACGCTGTATTAAAGCCAACGTATCTGAGATATGAGACTGAACTGAGTTTCTAAGCAATGCTGACAGTTCTTGATTGCTTTCATACCTTGATGCTTCACAGCTGTAATCACAGTTGCAGTCTGGAATATAATATGCTTGCACATGTGTTGTTTAAAGGAAAAAGGATGAGGATTATGTCCACATTTAGGGTTGTTTGGGTGCAGTGCCGGTTGTGATGGATGTCTTGTTTTCTCCACAGGGTTTGCAGGTGAAGTCTGATTATGTTCCTCTGCTTCAGTCCCTGGCCACATATGGATGGAGGCTTACTTGTGTCCTGCCAACTCCTGTAATCAAGACTAACAGGTAAACCACTCATCTGACTATTAAAGGAGCATCAAGTAATCTGTGACCTCTAATGACCTCTGTTGGCAGCCAGGAGGAACTGCAGCAACTGCAACCATAACTTTTAACCAAAGTTGCATCCATCATGCTTAAATTGTGCCCTAAGGGGCAAATGCTTATATCTTATATTTATAATTACTTTAAATCAGTTTGTAAAGATTATTTCTGACATTTTTGTTGATTAAAAACTAAATATGGAATCTTATTTATGTAATATGGCCTACTATAACCTAACTTGGTTATAAATACATGAACTGTATTCAGTACTTTTTAAACTGCATGTGTGCTAAATCTCTTCAGGTGCATCTAGCAACAAGATTTCTTAGTGGAATGAAAAAATAATCCACTGATTTGTTCACACGTATTGAAGGATTACAGTCCCCATAAAAAGTTTTCGAACAGCGTGGCCAGTTTTTCAAGTGAGTGTAAGTACTGGAACATGACCAGCAATAGGTGTTTCTTGTTACCCAGGTGTGTCATATAAATATATGATTGATGGTTTAATCATTAAAAAGCACTGGATATCTACTCTCAGTTTAAGCTTTGGCTTTCACCTGTGAAAACTGCATTTGTAGTTATGAAGGGGAGACACAAATGAAGACCACAGAGCTGTCATGAAAAAGAAAGAAACTACTGGTTTACTGAGCAATAGGGCTTGAAGCAGTCATTAATGCACTCACAAACAAAACTAAGGCATGCATTTGATGAGAGGAAAGTGAGGTGATTCAAGGCAACCTATTACAGGCGCCAAGGAGCACTGTGGGGGTTCACTGCCTTGCTCAAGGGCACCTTGGTAGTGCTCAGGGGGAGTAAGTCGACTCCCCTCCAAGCCTCTAATACACCTCATATGTAAATCTATGGTGGGTCACGAATTGGCCTCCAACCTTTCTCCTCCACTGATCTCCAACTGCCACAGACAAGTTTCAAACCACTGAAACTCACCTGTGAAAAACGGAAGGTTTTTGACTGGCCAAGTCAGTCACCAGCTATTTCACCTCCGTAAGGAGAAGACTGAAGGAATAACCCACACAAAACAGACAGCAACTAAAAGATGCTGTGGTAAAAGCCTGGAAAAGCATAACCAATGGCAGATCCGGTGGGTCATAGGCTTGACGCAGTTATTGCAAGCAAGGGATATGCAATCAGATATTAAGTATTTTAACATTCTGTTGTTCTACTTACTTGAGAAACTGGCTGGTTTGACACAAAATGTGTTTGTTATGTTGTATGTTGCATAACATATCTGGATTTAAATACAAGAGAATAAAAGCTGAAACTCTGATCAGTCTTCTAATATTCATTCCTTTGATCTGACACACAAATGTCTTCAGGGCACAGTGAAAACTAATTAACTGGCCTGGCTGTTCCAATACTTTGGAGGGGACTGTAACTGGCTGTTTATGAGTCCAAGTCGTATGAAAAACAAGTAAAAGTTACCTCTAAAAGTCTAATTTTTAGATTTACTTACATGAATGAAAATACAGAAATATGAGGAAAGTCACACCTTGTTATAAAAAGTCAGAGTACTATACAGAAGGGCTCCTTTTTACAATTGTATATTACTGTATTCATTTATTATTTAATGCTATTTTATTATCATTCATACATTAAGAGGCAAGCAGAAGTTTTGATCGAGCAGCTGGTTGAAGTGAAGCTGATCATAAAGTTTGCATGAATAATGTTAATTTTACTAGGTAGCAAAAGTAGAAGCATAAAGCTCTGTATGTCTCCACTGGTATAATTAAGTCATGGGAAAGACGTTCACAAAAGATCTAAAAGGGAAGCAAAACTGAAAACTGGGCCTTGTGTAAAAAGTTGTTGTACAAGTTAAAATCTAAATCAAATCAAAAGTTATAAACTTGTAGTTGTACGTTCCAGTATTCCTGTGAAAACTGGAACATGCTATAAAATATAATATGCGCAAGCTGTTGCACAAAGAAATGTGACGGCTTTGGCAGAAATTGACCTAAATCTCCACTAATGTAGGCTGAGGTTTGAGCAAGCGCGGCAGCTGCAGCAGAGGCACCTCTGACTGTTGATGGAAAAATCTCTTCACAGAACTTTTAACGGTTCCTCAGCTAAGCCTGTGCTGACTCATCGCTCATTTCTGCTGCGTGAGTGTACATCCGCTTATGGTCAAAGGCCTCGCATGTTCTCAGACAAGTTGAAGAACCCCCCCATGCCAAAACATTTCATCCGGCGACGCGCAGGAGAAGCTTTCTGCCATTTACGCATTTTACTCAATTTTGGTGTAAAATCCAAGACACATACTGTATAGCCAAGGGCTTTCATGATCTGTTATCTCACAATAATTATGCTAAAAATGTAAAATTCTACTGTATAAATATCAACTGTGGAGGCTTGCTTGTGTACTGCGAACTTTTTGATAAAGCTTATAGTAAGGGTCTTAGTTATGATGTAATAGGTTTAGGCTGCTGGGGGGGGCTTCTTATTATGTGCTGGGCATTTCTTCTCCACCCACCTCTTTTCACTCCCCATGTATTTATTTGTTACTGCTGCATGTCATTAAACGTTGTCTTCTCTTTCCCTTAGTCTGTGTCTCTCTTTACGCTCTTGTCTTCTTTCTCTTTCCCCTCACCCTCAACCAATCGAAGCAGATGGCTGCCCTTCCCTGAGCCTGGTTCTGCTGGAAGTCTCTTCCTGTTAAAAGGGAGTTCATCCTTTCCACAGTCGCCAAGTACTTTCTCACAGGAGATCATCTGATTGTTAGATTTTCTCTAAAACTGTAGTGTATTAGCACATTGAGGCAACTTTTGTTGTGAATTGGTGCTATATAAATAAAACTGAATTGATTTGAACTCCTGTAATCAAGACTAACAGGATGTGGGGGGATGTCGTTAAAATTTCAGTGGAGGCCAGTGTCACCACAGATTTGGATCTGCCCCTGGGCAGATGCCTGCCCTCCCTGAACCTGGTTCTGCCTCCTCACCATCACCAAGTGCTGCTCTGATTTTTGGGTTTTTTCTCTAATATTGCAGGGTCTTTACCTGACAGTATAAAACACCTTGAGGTGACGTTTGTTGTGAAATGGTGCTATACAAATAAAAGCTAATTGAATTTCATTGAATTCAAGTGCACAGATGTAGCACAGGGAGTCTCATGATGCTAAGTGGGATTAAGATGATGTTTCATTTAGTGTCAGCCGGTGTTCTGGCTGCATCTGGACCCTTCTCATGCCAGCTAAGCTGTTCTTATTCAAGTGAGTGGGCGGCACCTCGGATATTTAATACAATCATAGGCTTTAGTCTGAATTCTCTCTTTCTGTCACGTCAGTCAGCAACAAAAAAGCAGAAGAAATGCTAAAAAGACTTTCACTCTAGAACATCCCATCTTGATTTGTCAAACTCGGACTGCTGACTTCTCATTTATGCTCCTGCTTAAATTCACAAAGCAATGTAATGCAGAACAACAATTGCAGATAACCTACAGAAAAAAAGGCTTTAGAAATAGATCTCTTTGCTACCAGTCTGAGCACCAGTATGTGTTTGAGGAATGACTTGAGCTGCCAGTAATTCTTTTAATGTGTATACAGGCATGATCGGCTTGAAAAATGTGGAGCTGTCCTTTAATAATATAGGGTACTTTGATGTATGCAGTAAGTCTATCAGTACAGTGACCGATTGTTTGCTCTGCCCCCACCTCGGCTGGTCATGTTTGCTGTTGTTACACAGCACAGCTGATTAATTACCTCTGTATTCTCATCCTTTGTTGTTTTTTTTTGCCACTCGTCTCTTTCATAATGCCACAACACAACAGCACAACATGGCTAATTAATCAGAGTCGGCCTAGATACAGTACAAGATGGAGCTCATTTCTCTCCCTGACTGAAAAACATTTTGCGCGCCGAAATAATGGTTGATGATCTATTTCAGATTAGCAGTACTCATTACACTTGTTTTTGTGGTGTTGACTCCTCCATTTTTGAATAAGAAATTTGCAAATGCCCGCTTTGTGCAGTCTGAGAGTTTCCAGGCTGCACTTCATCTGGAGGGTTCAGATAAGTGTCAGTGATCTCAGCGGCGTCTGAAATTAATGCTAACTGGTGCTCAGCGGCTTCTCCACACAACATTAATTCATGCAGTTGTCTCAGAGCATGCATTCATGTTCTCCACATTCAATTAATGTAGAAGGTAATTACATTTTAAAGCCATTAACTGCAGTGAATGTTAATTCCTCTACATTAACTGTGGGACGATAAACAAGCAGGGGGTGGAAAAAAGGTTTGGACAAATTTGTTCTTTATCAAAAGATATCTAAATTTACTGGAGACTAAATAGAGATGATCATGCACTTGTCTTGCACAATGTTAGTTTTGTGGAAGAAAAATGTGTATTGTCGGCACAGCATTTCCTGTGTCAGGATTTTAAGTTTAAGTGGCAGTTTCCTGCCGAGTGCTGTAGTGGGCTTTTTCCCTTAAAGCTGAAGCCACCAACAGGTACATTCACACATTTAAAAAAACGGCACAGGCTATTGCTGTTCTATATGGCTTCAAGTTATAATGGTGCAGCTGACACTGACAGCCAAGAGTAGGTTCAGTAAAGGGCTGTGATTTTCTAAGCCATCCACTCTTTTCTAACTTAAATGGCTGGGGCTTTTTGCTGGAAACTCCGGCTAGTTTTCAGCTTTGATTCACCAGTAAGCCATCCGGCATTCTTGACAGCTTAGAAAATAGCTTATGTATAAATGGTGGAAGGAAGGAGGTAATGGAAAAAAAGAGGTTGTGGTGGGCTTTGGGTGGTTTAGATTGTAAGCCTTCTGCTAAAGGAGTCTCAAGTCTATTTGATGTCGGGAAGGGAAAGATTTGTAGCAGGCTTCCAGAGTTCTTCAGTGATCATAAACCTGCCATCTTTCCCCACATGCAAAGCTGAACATGCAGCTTAACTTTGGAAAGCAACCAGCATTTATGAGCATGTGTTACTGAACCTGTGGCTGATAGTATCACAAGACATAGCTCCGTTTAAGCCATTTCCAATAATAGCATGAGAAAAATGGAGGGAATAACACAGAAACAAGCCATAAAACTGTCACAAAACAGGCTGTCGCATGCGATAAGAGTTAGAACTGAGCGGGCAGCTATTTAAGCGAGAGCACAATGGGCCCAGAAAAGGGCTGTGCATGACAAAGATGAGCAGATGAAAGAGTGAGCGCGAGAGAGACAGGAAGCCCACTCAGAATCGAATCTGCATTTCCTGCCGCGATTAATCTGTCAGTACTCCGCGAGCACTTGTGCAGATTATCCTTCTCGGAACACAGGAGTGAGACATGTGCATGGGAAGGAGGATTATGTCTGAGAGGAGGAACGCGTGTTCAGAGCAGCAGAAGATGTTCACAAGTTGCAAACAGGCAGGCCGTCTGCTTACATGTAGCTTTCAGCAGTAAAGGGTGGAAATGACACTGACTGATGACAGCCGGAAAGAGATTGGGCCACAAATGTGAACTTAAATCCTTAAATTGCCAAATAAGAGTGCGAAGCTTGAGCAGTGGCCAGAAGTCATTTGACTATCTTAATGGATGGTCTAAAGGAGTGTGTGTTATCTCAGCATTTATAACTCCAATCAATTGTACATATTTATCTTGGATTTTGACAGCACATATACACACACACACACACAAAACAATAAAGTATGAAGAACACGTCTGGGTCTGTTGCATAATTTCTAAATGTTAAATAATTTAGCACCAGGAAAGAAAGTGTTGGAATAGAGAAATGAAAAAAACCTCAGGATCTTGTTGAATTGCCAAGCTTTCTAGCTGATGATCTCTCTCCTCTCTTCATTTCTCTCTTTGCCCTCTTATCCTTTAGTGATGGAAGTCTGTCCACCAAGCAGATTGTTTTCCTGCAGAGACCCATCTTAGGCCGAAAGAGGAGGGAATCAAAGGTACACGACCTCACATTTCTCTTTGTATCCCTGGGATATTGTGGGATGAGATCCCACAATATCCCAGGGACATCCAAGGTCAACATCACCTTCTGCTTTTTCCAATTTCACAGCTGTTTTTACTTTAAGTAGCCAACACACAACACTGGATAAATGTGAATCACCACCTCTCTCTTTGAGATACACTCTATGGACAAATGTATTAGGCCAGACCTCTTAACCACTGAATTGAGGCGTTTCTTTCAGTCCTATTGTTACAGGTGTATAAAATCAAGCACCTAACCACGCAGTCTGCCTTTACAAACATTTTTGAAACTGAATTCAAGCATGACACTATAATAGGACATGTCAGTTCATGAAATTTCTTCCCTCCTAGATATTCCATGAGCAATTGTAAGTGGTGTTATTGCAAAGTGGAAGCATTCAGGAACCACAGCAACTCAGCCATGAAGTGGTGGACTACATAAACTGTAAGGGTCCAAACTGCCTCTGACATTAACATCAATTCAAAAACCATGCACTAGGAGCTTCATGGCATGGGCTGAGCAGCTACATGCAAGCCTTACATCACCAAACACAATGTCATTATCTGGGTTTGTCCTGGGCCCCAGTGAATGGAAATCTTAGTACTTCAGCTTACCAAGACATATTGAATAAATCTATGCTTTCAACTTTGTGGGAACAGTTTGGGGAAGGCCCTTTTCTGTTTCAGCATGACTGTGCCTCAGTGCACAAAGCAAGGCATGAAGGCATGGTTGGGTGAGTTTGGTGTGGATGAACTTGACTGGCCCACAAGGAACCCTGACCTTAACCTTATCCAACACCTTTGGATTGAACTAGAGCAGAGATGGTGAGCCAGGCCCTCTTCTCCAACATCAGCACCTGATCTCACAAATGCCCCGCTTAATGAATGGGCAAAAATTCCCACAGACACTCTTCAAAATCTTGTAGAAAGCCTTCCCAGAAGAGTGGAAGTTGTTGTAGTTGCAAATGCAGACCAACTCTATATTAATGCCTATGGATTTAGAATGGGATGTCACAAAAGCTCCTGCAGGTGCAGTGGTTGGGTGGCCCAATACAATTGTCCATATAGTGTATCAGGAATTCCCTAGCGACAGACAGACAGACGTGTTGTTTTTGAGGAACAAGGGCTGTAATTCTTTCTCGGCAACCCTAAATAACAGTGATAACCTATAAAGCTAACCTTTGTCTGCAGCGGAATGAATCTATGTTGATGCGTCTGTGACCCGAATTTAAACTGCCATCACAACAACAAATGTTAATGCTAGCAATTCCCTGAGTCTTCAAGCCTGTTAAAAAGATTTTTCTGTCTGTTTCTGTGCAGTTTATCTCTATCCCTGCAGTGTGTGAACCCTTCAGAAGTTGTTCAAGTAATTGAGGACATACTGCATTCAATTTTTGTCTGTTTGTTTGGTCAGTCTGAAGGCCTCAAGGCCACCAATAATTTCCCTCACAATGGCCTCAATTTCCTTTTCCACATCAATGAGCCTTGTCTGAATTAACTAGTTATCCCAGTGCTATATTAGATCCACTGTCATCCATTTTTAATTAAGTCTGTCTGCACCGCTTTGTGGCCAAAAGCATATTTGCAGTTACAATGCATTCCACTAACATACTAATGTAAATGTTTCAGAAATTGATCTTCAAGCCCCGAAGCAAGTCCAGCAAGAACTGCGTGAAAGACACCGCGAAGAATAAGAAGAAAAAGAAAACCAAAGCCGAGAAGGATGCAGAAGATCCCAAGATTCTTGACGACAGAGAAAAGGCTGAAAAGGAAGAAGACAAGAGCGGGGATGAAAAAGTGAATACAGCAGAGGGAGAGACAGAAAGAGAAAGTGAGACGATGAAAGAAAGAGAGGCAAGGTTTGAGGAAGATAGAAAGATTGATGATGGTGTTGAAATCAGCATAGAGACTGTCACAAAGAAAGATGGAGGAGCAGAGACAGAAGACAGAGGAACAGCAAATGGCACTGAAGAAGCAGCACTGGATGGAGAGCAAAAAGTAGAAGGAGACCCCACCGAAAACAGAGTGCTCACAGAGGTGGCGGAAACGGTTGCAAGTGTTGAGACAGAGCGCGAGACCAAAGAGAAGGAGGATGAGGGCAGAGAAAAAGTTGAAGCTGTGATAGAAAATGGGGTAGAGACAGATGATGAGAAAGATGAGGGTGAAGATAATGCAGTCAGATGCAAGACAGAAGGATCAGTGTATGTGGAGGTTGTTGCCAAGGAGATTGTGGTTGACCCACAGGCCACAATTCAGAGCCCGGAGGAGACTCAAGAGTAGCTCCAAATAGTTTAAGTCAAGATTTATTCCCCACCCTACCTCTCAAAGTCCCAATCCTAAGAAACGGTTCACAGTGTTCTCCCTGATCCAAATTTACGGGGCTTTGATCCCCATCGCTGCAGCATCCTCCAAACCTGCCATCTCCCACTGACGATTCCCCGCCACCTGACAGTGTAGCTCAGAAAGAAAATCATAGAAAACCACACATAATGAATGTATATATCTGATACAGGAGATGATGGTGAGGGGTAGTCAGTGAGGTGTCACCGGGACTACTGGATTGGGATTACCAGAGTGCTGAGAACAATGCCAAAATCAAACTGGGTGCAGAACGAACCAAATGTTTAAAGGCCTGGTCACCCTGCATTTAAACTTTTTTAAAAGTAGTTAATGTGTTCATTTCACTGGAGTCACTGTCATTAGTGGATTTACTTAAAATAGCGGAATATATATGTTTATTCTCTGCACACAAGGATTTGTGCTGTTGAGCAAGTCATCACGAGTCAGAGATAGAGGATGCAATCTTGGACTCAGTAAGATGCCGTCCAAAGTAGCCTATTTGCAGAATTATCCCGTTAACTTCACTTTCATTCACATTTGTAGACAGTTTTAGTGAAGGAATTCCTTATGGTAATACACCTTCTGAATAAACTCCTCAAAGCTAAAGTGGATCCTAGCTTATAGCTTGAGGGCTTTTCCTCACACACTTAGTAACATTTTACTAAACAGCTTAAAGTACTGAGGGCAAAATAGCAGGGGGTATCAGAAACAGACACAAGTTGAACCAGATGTTATGACAAAATTAGTGCTAGTGTGTTAGCGATTAGCTTCCGCTATACAACAGCTCAATGAACAGAGCTGCTTCTGTGATGCTAATCTTTTTAAATCAGTCATCCACAGATCATTGTGTCTCTTCCTGGTGTGACCAGGTCTTTAACAAGGCCAGTGGGTTTATATTGTTCTTGTTACAAATAAGGCAGCATTTGAAATAAGTTTGCAACCTTTTAAAATATACTCAGCGGCCACTTAATTAGATATACCTGTTCAACTGTTCAACTTAGCGCAAATATCTAATAAGCCAATCATATGGCAGCAACTCATTGCATTTATTGAGCATCAGAATGGGAAAGAAAAATTATTTCACTAATATGATTGTTGGTTCAAGAAGGGATGGTCTGAGTATTTCAGAATCTGCTGATTTTCCTGAGCAACAATCTCTAGGGTTTACAGTGAAACTGCAAAAAAAGATAAAATATCCAGTGAGCGGTAGTTCTCTGGGTGAAAATATCTTGTTAGAGGAGGTAAGACGAGAGTGGTCAGACTGCTTCCAGCTGATAGGAAGTCAAGACTAACTCAAATGATAACCACTCATTACAGAAAAGGGATGCAGAAGAGCATCTCTGAATGTACAACATGTCAAATCTTGAAGCAGATGGGCTAGAGCAGCAGAAGAAGGCACTGGGCACCATCCCTTTCAACTAAGAACTGGAAAATGAGGCTACAATTCATACAAACTCACCAACACTGGACAATAGAAGATTCAAAAAATGTTGCCTAATCTGATGAGTCTCGATTTCTGCTGCTACATTTGGACTGTAGGATCAGAAATTGGTGTCAAAAACATGAAATCATGGACGCATGCTGCCTTTTATCAACAGTTCAGGGTGCTGGTGGTGTACCAGCTGAGCATGGTTTAAACCCCACAGCCTAACTGAGTACTGTTGTTGACAACGTCCATTCCTTTATGACCACAGTGTACCCATCTTCTGTTGGCTGCTTCCAGGAAGATAGCGCCCCATGTCACAAAGCTCAAATACTGTCAAACTGGCTTCTTGAACACGACAGTGAGTTTGCTGTACTCAACTGGCCTCCACAGTCTCCAAATCTTAATTCAACAGAGCACCTTTGGCATGTGGTGAAATGGGACATTCACGCCACAGATTTGCAGCAACAGTGCGATGCTATCATGTCAACACGGGCCAAAATCTCTGTATAATGTTTTCAGCAGCTTGTTGAATCTATGCCTTGAAATGAGGCAGTTCTGAATCCAAAAGGGGGTCCACCCTGATACAAGCAAGGTGTGTCTAATGAAGTGGCCGGCGAGTGTAGGCTTAGATAGTTCCCCTAATTTATATTATTTTACACACACAAACACAGTGGAAAAAAAAGGCCTAGCAGAAAGTGTTAAGTGACCTGACAGAGCATGGTGAGCTTTTCTCATCTTACACAGATAAAGCACCTCTTACTAAAGGTGCTTTCCCCAGTTTGACCAGCTCTTACCAATTTATGAAGCTGTGAAAAAACAAGTGAGCTCCAAAAAAGAGAAAAAAAAAGAGTCAGGCTCTTGCTTCTTTAACCCACTGACAACATAAAGGGCAGGTAGGCTTAGAGAAGCATCCTGTGTGATCCCATAACCTGTTCTTGTGTGAGCTGGGATGTAAAACGAACTCAGAGGAGAAAGCTGGTAGAGGTGATGGGAAAGGCATTTGTTGCGACAGGCAATCCAAAGTAGGCTGAAGAGATAATTGTTTACGCTGAGCTCTAAGCCATCAAGTGCTTCAAACAGAGCCGATAATCACTCTTTGGTGTGGTGTGCTCACCTTGCATACAGAATGTTCCATATTCAAAGCCGAGCTAAGATAAGTATGTGAAATGCAGCTGAATGTTTGCACCTTGAGGGCAAAACTCATATTTAGATGAACCCAGTTAGTTTCTACATAGAAGAGCGAGGCTCTATTCCTGCACAAAGTTGCATTTTTAATTACATTCCAGTCAGTTGCTGAAAATAAAAGTACTTGTCAGTGTGGAAGCGGGGTTAGGCCGTGTGGTAGGGACATACTGTAGCCTTGATGTTCATTCAGACCAGAGTCGAGAGGGAGAAACTGAAACAAAGAAGAAGGTTGCGATGAAAGAGAAAGACCAGAGAGCATAAGAGAGTCAAATAAAAGAAATGAATCGGCTCATTCAAAGTAACAGCCGTTTGTGTCCCACATTCCCTGTTGAGATTTCCGTCATTATTTTACCTCCAGCTCTTTAAGCACCTCTTACCAGACATCATTTCTGACAATAACCAAGTCCTAATGTGCTGTTTCACGGCATCGTGTAGCTTTCCATTTTAAAAGGTGGAACTGGAGGGGAGGGAGGTGGCAACGTTCACGGTGCAGAGCGCTCATTAGCTCACTAATGGATTTTGTCAGTGGGGTATCTGTCAGTAATCATGCATTTATAATGGGGGGTCACTTTTCTGGGGGAGGTATTGACAGCAAAACACCTCAAAGTGAAGCAAATAGCCTTCATATTAACAGTGATGTCATAGGGAATCATTTGCACTGTGACAGAAGAGTAAATGTAACATTTTACAAATAAATTACATCAAATAAATTCTCATCAGAAATACAGTGCTGTGCAAATGTCTTGAGCCGCCTCTAAATGGAAATACAGTACATACGACAAAGACAGAGTTTGTACAATTTTAACTAACCTGAAAGTCAATATTTGATATGACCACCTTTATTCTTTAACACAGCCTGCACTTTCTCAGGCAAGCTTTCTTGTAATTTATTTGAGTGATCCTCAGGAATAGTTCCCGGGGCTTCTTGAAGGTCATTCCATAGCTCTTCTATGGATGTTGGCTGCCTTTTGTTCCATTCTCTGTTAAGTTGATCCCACACTGCTAAATAATGTTGAAGTCCAGGTTCTTGAGAAGCCAGTAAATGACTGACTGACAGTGTTTCATTATGTGTTTTTCTGTCCAGACAGGCTTTTACTGCATCAGCAGTGTGTCTGGGATCATTGTCATGCTGAAAATGAAGATGTTGCCAATCAGACACCTTGCAGGTAGTTTTAAATCTTGGATCAAAACCTGACGGTACTTTTCTGCATTCGTAAGTCCATCAGTTTTGACCAGATCTCCAACACCACTAGCTGAAATGCAGCCCCAAACCATGGCAGAGCCTCCACCGTGTTTTACAGATGGCTCACTGTTGTACCTTTCTCCTGACCTTCTCTGCGCACACTGAGGAAAATTTCAGTTTATCAATTTTAATTTCAGACTCAAAGGTCCATAAAAACAAACAAGAAAAATACATAAAATATTTTGAACCACAATTTTCAAATTTAGATTCAGAACGCCATAAGACCTGTTACCACTGGTTTTTAGTCCTGTTCTTGTGTAATTTGGCATACCTCAGCCTTTTCTCCCCATTTCTTTCCTTAAGAATGTCTTCTTGACAGCCACTCTTCCACTGAGACCATTTCTGATGAGGCTTCAGCAAACAGTAGATGGTATAGATGCATCTCTCATGCCCTTTTTCCTATTTCTTAAGGACATCACTTTCAGAATACTGTTCATCTGCTGCAAATACATTTTTTTAAGCCAGCCATGTCTTATTTTGAACTCCACTTCTCTAGTTTTCTAAAATTTTTAAGGACACACTGCACACCATACCGTGATATGCTGTTTCCACCTAATAGCTCTTTGGGAATCACCTTGCTGGTGCGAAAATACTATTTTATGCCTGCCAGGCTGTGTTACTATTGGCATTTTTCATGGATTCAATTAAATACATGGGAACAAATTGTGTATTTTTACAACAGGCTGCTAGTAACAAAGTGCCTAAAGATATAATTTAAAATTGTTTCTTTGTTAAGTTGTCTGTTATGTGTAGGCACAACACTAGTTAATTACTTTGTCATACTTGAATGGTTCATAGGTTAGTGTTAAGTGTCTGAACAAACCAAAAAACATTCCTCAGAAAATGGTCAGGTACAAGGACTGCAGCCAATATCCAAAGAAAAACTCTGAAAGACCTTCAGAAAGCCTGGAGAACTTTGAAAAAAAAAAATTATGAGGTAGTCTGTCTCCTTGGAACCAAAACAAAAAAGGATAAGGGGTGGATTGAGACTTTTGCACAATACTGTATGTCAGAAAGCCTATTTATTAAACCATTAGCATTTGATTTATAAAGAACTTAAACTACCTTCTGTCCGGCTTTATACAGAGTATAATTTGTCACAATTTGGATATTTTGTTTTATGAGAATAAATGATAGCTTGGTCAAGAAAAATAGATCCTTCCTGGAGAAGAAACTCTTCAATTACACACAAGTAAGATCGATTATTCTGACTAAGTGCTCTCCTTTTGGGAGATTAATCCACCCGCCGCTGAGATTTTTTCATTGTAAAATGGCAGATGTTTTTGTGTAGAGTAGATTATAAAACTGTGACCAGTTTAGCCTTATCACTATACTGTAAATGGCCCACAATCTGCTATTAGAAATATCTTTTAGAGGCACCATGGTGATTTCAGTGTTATATGTTTGTTATAGTCAAACAGGAAAGTTTTGCTCCAGTCAGTGTTGGTATTTTGAAGATGTTCCCTGTTTTATTACTGGAATTCAGAAAGAGACGATAAAGGTGTTTGTCTATATGAAGGTATTATATTTTGGATTTGAACATGTGTTTTTTTTTTTTTAATCGTGAATGTTCTCTTTTTGAGATTTTTATTGTGGGCTTTGTGTTGCCTCTGCTAAAGCTTGCAAAAATGTATCGCTGACTGACGCTTCGAGCTACCTCCCGAGGGCTGTTGTTGGTTTTAAATCGAAAGGGTTGCTGCATGTGTGACCCCCCTGAAGCATATGCTCCCTGTCCTCTCGCCTTCCACTATGACGGAGACCAGAACTGTG
Organism: Etroplus canarensis; assembly: GCA_015106775.1. NCBI lineage: Eukaryota > Metazoa > Chordata > Actinopteri > Cichliformes > Cichlidae > Etroplus > Etroplus canarensis. The sequence continues at coordinate 25,833 of VUQH01091311.1, forward strand.
AGCATGAGGTCATCGCTAATGGCAAAGGAGGGCAAGGGTCATATTTGAGCCAGGATGGATTTTCCACAGCTGTACACAGGAGTTTGCACGAACACATGACAAATAACCACTCTGATATTGGGTGAAGATTCATTGGCTTGCAAAACTATTCACCCCCTTGTCATTTTTCCTATTTTTTTACAACCTGTCACAATCTGTGATTTGTCTTTTTATTCTCTGCATTGCATTTAATAGACCTACAGAAAATAGTCCAAACTGGTGAAGTCAAATGAAACCCCCAACAAAGTAAGTACTTTGTGGAGCAACCTTCTGCAGCTATTCCAGTTGTAAGTCTATTAGGGTGTGTGTCTATGAGCTTGGCACATCTAACCACTGGGATTTTTGCTCATTCTTCAAAGCTAAACTGCTCCAGCTCATTCAAGTTGGATGGGTTCTGCTGGTGTACAACAATATTTAAGTCACACCACAGATTCTTAGTTGAATTGAGGTCTGGGCTTTGACTAGGTCATTCCAACACAATAATAATAATAATGTTTCTTCTTAAATCATTCCAGTGTTGCTTTAGCAGTGTGCGTAGGGTCATTGTCCTGCTGGAAGGTGAACCTCCATCTGAGTCCCAAATCTCTAGAAGACTGTAACAGGTTTTCCTCAAGAATTTCCCTGTATTTAACACCATCCATCATTCCGACAATTCTGACCAGTTTTCCAGTCACTGCCCATGAAAGACATTTGAACAGCATGATGCTGATAATGGATGTAATGGTGCTCTGTGGGATTTTTAAAGCTTAGAATGTTTATTTTTATAACCCTACCCTGATTTGTACTTCTCCACAACTTTGTCCCTGACCTGTTTGGAGTTCCTTGGTCTTGATGGTTTGGCTTGCTTGGTGGTGCCTCTTGATTAGTCGTGTTGCAGACTCTGGGGCCTTTCAGAACTAAGATCATGTGACACTTAGATTGCACACAGGTGGACCTTATTTAAATAATTATGTGACTTCTGAAGGTAACTGGCAGCACCAGATCTTATTTAGGAGCTTCATTGCGAAGGAGGTGAATACATACGCATGTGCCACTTTTCAGTTTTTGATTTATTCGATATTTTTTAAATATATTTTCTTTTAAAATGCCACTGCACAAATGTGGACAAAATTTTTAAAAACATACAAAAAATTCAATTGAAATACAGTAGGGGGTGAATACTTTTGCAAGCCACTGTGTGAGGCCCTCTCATTGTTTTCTCTGTAGTATTTCATTTTTATTTTTAAAACATGACATTTGACCTCTAATAGGCATTTTATTGTAGTCAAGAAATATTTACTGGAACCTCTTGTATAAGAACAGCTGAGGGACAAACAGGACTCAGCTGTCACTTTCACAGACTTGTCAGAATATGACAAAAATAAATTATGAAAGGCAATACCAAAAGGCATCAAGATCTTTACGAATATTTGAGAAAGCCTGGTCAGCTTATTTCTTCAGATTAAATCAGTTCTTTCATTCTCCCCAACGTCAAGATAAACATTTTAACCATCTTGTATCTGTTTTATGAATATGATTTTATTTCCTTTCTCCTTTTTTTTCACGTGTGTACGTTTTTAATCTTAAAGCTGTGACATATATTCCCTTTTGGCATCCTGTGAAATACAGACAGATCATATCCTTCTTGGTCCATGGGAGCAGAGATTGGAAAAAGAAAACAATGAGGTGATTGTGATTGACATGACTGCTTTTTGACTCCCACTGCGTTCCGCTCGGATGTCCACAAACACAGATGGTCGTAACCTTGACAGAAAGTTACAGCCGCCCCTGTATCCGCCCATCCAGCATGAGGCCGCGGCCTTAGGGGGCGCCGTCCCTCCCCGATAAGGGTTGATTGGTTGCTGTGGAGTCTAACCTCTGACATGAATACACTCCAGAGACTCTGGGTAATTCTCATTTTTTTGTGTGTCTATGCACACACACACAAAGAAAAAAGAAAAACACATGCAGTGAGAGAAAAGTAAGATAGGATCTGACATTTCATCAGTTAAATGATGTTGAACCGTGTTAACTTAGCCGTCCGTGAAGAGGAGGAGACCTAACGTTAGCATTAAATATACGTTCACAGCCCTCTACCCTTTCGTGTGGGGAAAAGTAACATACTGTCTTATATCAGCGTAATTGTCTCTGAGCCTCAATAGTGGCGCTGGTGCAATCGTTCTTGGCAATGCTGTTAAAAAAAGTAATGGTTCATTTCCTGTGTGCTACTATGGTGTGAAACGGGCAAAGTAGAAAAGGCAGAACATGGTTTAATACGATGCCGTCATTATTTTTCTGTGTTGTCACTTTAGCTTGCTCACAGCCTCTGGAAAATGTATTCTTAGATTTTTGTCTCTGATGTGAGTTTTTCTATCACCTCGGCTGCCATCTTGAATGTTGAGTATCTTTGATCATGTGCCGTTGTCACTTGCATTGCTATCGAGGAAGAAAAAGTATTCTTTATCTTTGCTATCCTGAGTAAGTTCACATTCCTATTGTTCATGACATCTGTACAATTTGTATATTATAAAATGATTTATATTTAATGTGTACACGTGTCCGTGCTTCTTTTGTGTCAGACTTGAAAGGAGTTGCTGCTTGTTGAGGCAGCTGCCGTGGAAAGTAGCTTAGATGCTGTTGTGAATGCAGGAGATTTGGACCCACTTGCCGACTCAGAGAGATTCTTTATTTAGGTTAAAGTCTGTATAACTTACAGAACTCAAAGGGGCTGGCAGGAAACTCCAAAACAAATCTGCGACAATGAGAAACACGATGGAAGTCAACAACGCAGCAACAAAGGGCAAAGAAAAGACAGGCCTTCATATATACACAAAGTAACAAGGGATTGGAAAGAGGAGGGAGACGAGACAGCTGAAATCATCATCTCCCCATCGCCATGGCTGTTGGTATGAGGTGTCTCTGCTGATATGCTGCATATGGTTTTCACCAAATGTGGCACTGTGCAATACGGCAAATGGATTGGTACTTGTGTACCACTTTTCTACTCTAACTGAGCACTTGAAGTGTTTTCTACTACAAGCCTCATCCACTCATTCACACAGCGCTTCATTCTATGCCTTTAAGAGCATTTTAACTTTCACTCACACATTCACACTGATGGATGCATTGGGAGCAATTTGGGGTTCAGCACCATGCCCAAGGAAGCTTCAGCATATGGAATGGAGCAGCTGGGGATTAAACCTGTAACCTCCTGAGCCACAGCCGTCAAACATCTCCACTTTGGTCTCATCTGTCCAAAGGACATTGTCCCAGAAGCCTTGTAGGTTGTTCAGATTAAAACCTAAGCAGTGCTGGTGTGTTCTTTTCCCCCTGCCAATCCTTCCAAACAAGCCATACTTATTCAGTCTTTTTCTGGCTGTCATACTCTTTAATATTTAAAATTCAAACTGAAGCCTGTAGGGCCTGAGATGTAGCTTTTGGGTTTTCTGCTATTTCTGTTATTTACAGTCTGACCATGGGATGAATTTGCTGGGATGTCCTCACCTGAGTAGACAGTGGCATTGCGTTAACATCATGGAGGATTGTGTGAGGAAGGGCATCTGGCATAAATCTTCTGTCGTATTACCAATGTGGATTTCTGCTGTGGCGACCCTTTGGGGAGAATACAAGGGAGCAGCTGAAGGTATGGCTGGCTGCTACTTACCTTTAATTCCTGTGGAAGCAGTAAGGATGCACTTAGTTTTTCACAGGACTGCGTAGAGTCTTAACTGAGCACTCAAAGGGTTCTACAAGTCCTCATCCATTCATACAGTGCTTTATTCTATGCCTTTAAGGGCATTTAACTATCACGCACACATTCACACTCCGATGGATGCATCAGGAGCAATTTGGGGTTGAGCATCCTGCCTGAGGACTCTTTGGCATGCAGACTGGTGAAGCCAGGGATCAAACCACCAGCCTTCCTGTTGAAAGATGACCTGCTCTACCTCCTGGGCCACAGCCACCCCATAGCATGTATATCTATTTTCCTCCATACAGCCGAAAACGTGTGCTTGGGCAGAGCTGACCTATAAAGAGCCTGCACTTGTCTTTTAATCTAATTACACATAACTTCCATTAGGGGGCACTCCTGAGACAGTCTACCATGACTGGAGTCATGACTTGTGAGACTCGGGAATGGAGCTAAATGGCAGAAATAATTATTCACGTCAGTTTCTCTGCTGAAAACCCACATTTGACTGAGTTAGAGCAGTGGCCTTTTTGTAAGACAGCTGATAGTGACCAAAAAAACGGTATCATTCTGTGAAGGCACACTGAAGGATGGATTAGCATCCTTACTTTCTTCATGATACCCATTCCCAAATGCAAAATATATGCTAGGGGAACAAAAAAAATTAAATGTGTGCGTATGAAGCAGCTAGTTCTGGTGGTCAGTAGTGAACGCTATCAGTCGGTTGCATCTAGAAAGATAATATGGATCGTGGTACTTAACAAAACTTACAACTTGGGGTCACAGCTCCTTAAAACACCATGCATTCTGGACCAGCTGGCAAGATTCTTCCCTTTCAAACTGGAAGTGCAGAGAGTAGGATCTTCTTTGGTGGGAGGCAAGTTAATCTGAACACTTTCGTCTTCTTAACTACTTGTCCAATTCAGGGTCACGGGGAGGCTGGGGCCTGTCTTTAACTGTCATAGGGCAAGAGGCAGGATACATCCTGGACAGGTCACTAAACTGTGGTAGGACTATCACAGAGAGACAGACTCACCTACAGCCTATTCAGAAACACCATATGCCCAGTAAGAGCCCACACAGGCACAGGCAGAACATTCAATTCAATTCAATTTTATACATATAGTGCAAATTCACAACAAAAGTCACCTCATGGTGCTTCACACTGTCAGGTAAAGGACCCTACAGTACTAGAGGAAAAACCTCAACAATCAGATGATCCCCTATGAGCGAGCACTTGGCAACTGTGGGAAGAAAGATCTCTCTTTTAACAGGAAGAAACCTCCGGCAGAACCAGGCTCGGGGAGGGGCAGCCATCTGCCTTGACCGGTTGGGGGTGAGGGAAGAGCGAAAGGAGCACAAACTCTGGCCTCAGCCAACCAGTTTAGTCAGACCCAGGACCCTCTTGCGCTGAGGCAGCGATCCTTACCCCTACACCACTGTGAGTGCCACATCCTCTCTTTTAAGGGCATGTTCTAGAGGCGGAGGCATTGAGTGGCAATCCCCCTCCCCCTTGGTAAATCACTTCAGTCATTCAGGGTTAGAAAGTAAAACTGTGGCTACAACTCTGAGAAAAACATATATTTAAACAAAATATTCCTGCAGAATGCTAGAGGTGAGCATCTGATAGCCTTCAAACTTTCAAAGTACATCTCAAACATCAGCATATTCAGCAAATATACTGTACATTACATGTGCTTGTAAATGGCTTTAAAGGGCAACTAACAGCAGAGCAGACTCTGTGCCTTCCTGCTGCAAACCCTGAGAATCATAAAACCCAATGATTGTCCCTCATAAAGTGCTCCTGCTATGCATGTGTCATAACCCAGGGAAGAAGTCCTTCAAAAGGCTAAGTTCCAGCTCTGCACAAGGACAGTCCATGCTGCCCTTTGAAGGCTACAGAAAGATAAAATGACAACTTCAGTGCACCGCACACAGAAGAAATGCTGAAAGAAAAAAATTCAGCAGGCAATCATTGCTGCAAATTATCATTTTCTCTATGGGAAAGGATCACTTTTAAAGATCTGCTCCATCTGGTTATTGCCTTTATTACTGTGTGAGACTTAGAATAGATCAACTTGATAGTTATTACACACTGGCACCACAAAAAAACCCACTTGTCTTGTCATTATATCAAAACAACCCAATTCAGGCTGAAAACTGTCCCTCATGCATCAAAATATCACATAAAACCCCAGAGCGGCACACATTATAATAACCCTACGGTGTTTATGAACTGAACTATATTTACAGTTGATTCAACACAGCCAGCGTGATCTATAAGTCATGAGCTGAGAGCCCAGGGGAGAGTGAGGTCATTAAGAGGAAGGCTTTGCCTTCAACCAAAACACCATATCCATTCTGCTCACTGCAGGAGGCTTTAATAGCTCTTGAGGCTGATTGGGGACCCACTGGAGAGCAGCTAAGATGCCGAGAAACACAGTGAGCCTGCGGTTTGTATATTAAACTTGTGACCTCAGGGCGCTACATATACAAGATTCCACTCTAGGACCTAGAGGTAATACTATACAACAGTTTGCTGAGGGCAGCGCGTTTTTGAATAATGAAGGTTCTGTGTGTTGTTTTCATGAATGCAGTATGGGATTCTGTAACAGTGTACAGGCAGGGGCTGAGGCTGATCCAACGCAGACTGTAGGTCTCTGTGCCCAGAGGGTCTCTGAAGTGGAGCTGCACCGCTGTGCCATGTGTTCAGCTTTGGACTGATTGATGTAGTGCTCATTGCACTCCCTGCATAAAATCGGTCTAAAATGTCTATACTTTTACAGTGAGATACATCTTGCCATAAAAGTCACTGTTACAGGTGAGATATGGGTTAAAGTCCCATTCAGTGCAGCACTGCCATCTAGTGACTGCCTGAGTCCTGATGCAAAGAGAAATAGCCTTCAAAACAAACTGCACTCCCACTGGTTTCCATGGTTTTAATCCTGAAATCCCAATAACACTTCTATTTGTTTACACATTTGCTTTCCAAGAAAAAGGTCCCCTGTTCGATTCCAGGTGGGGACACAAGCCCTTCCAAGGTCCAAGGTGTATAGAAGAGACACAAAATTCTAAGAAAGGTAGGGGCGTTTCTAGGAGCAGACCTTTAGGGGGGCTTAGCCCCCAGTCAGAATTCCATGCACACATTGCCTTGCAATTAATACATTATAAGAAATAATACGTAATGAAATGATGATAATATTAATAATAGTAACTAAAGATATACCTTTGGCTGCTCCCTTGCATTCTCCCCAAGGGGTCGCCACAGCAGATCAATCCGCATCCATAATATGGCAGAGGTTTTATGCCAGATAACTAATGAATGTCCTAATGAAATGAATAAAGGAATATACTGTTTGCTAATGTATTCAGTTAAATATACATCGCAATGTTATTTTAAAAGCAACCTAATTAGTTGGAGGATCTAGTGTCACCATGAATAATCACTGATTTTAATGTAATCCTAGCAAACATTTCAACACTGACTAAATGCCACCTGGTGGATTTTTTTTTGACATCTAGTCACGGGTGAAACATAGTTCCAAAAATAAATGCTGAAACGACTTTCCCTCCACGCCGGATGAACATAGTTTTTAAATGTTGCCTTAACGTTGCTGTAAGGCTTTCTAGTATGAGAAAGTTTGTGTTCCAGAACTGTTTTCTACTTTATCAATGATCATAAAACCAAATGAACAAAACATTCTCGAGAGAAAGAATGAGAGGGGGGAAAAAACAAACCTCAGGAGGTGACTCAGACTCACAACCTCCATCTCCACATCCTAACTCTGATCCTGTTTGATTGCTCACTTGCTAATAATAACGCTGACATCAGAGACAGAGAGGTGATGATTCTACCAGCCCATCGTGTTAAGTTCACCATGCAGCAGATGAGACATGTGCATAACCATGAATTAACAGATTAGCTGTTCTTGTTTAATATTCTGATCTACATTTCTTACTCTGTATGAGATGCTCTGACTCGACCTCTTTTGTCTTCTATGTTGAATCGACGTCAACATCCGACTGTCTGCAGCTCAGTTTCTGCAGTTGAAACATGACCAGTTTTGGCCGGTGGAGATTTCAGCTATGTTTGCTGGAATACGCCTGTTTTAGGGTGCACCCTTTCGTTGGTTAATGAAACCTGAGGCGAAGACTCAATCGTGATGCCCAGAATTTTCCAAAGTGAGCTGAAGATCAATCTGTAGCAAAGCAAATATGGGGAGAACCGCCCACAACATTGTTTAAATGTCTTAACCGCACTTAACCAAGTCATCAAGCAGTTAAAGTGGCATCACTCAATACAGGCAAAATCAAGTTGCCTCTCTACACACCGGTGCAAGAAGCAAGTTGGTAAGAGATCTGCATTTACATTCAAGTGTTTGCATTCTTGCAAGCCCTCACAGTATTGTGCAGACTCAACACAGGGTATCAGGGATTTGTAGTCTGTAGCAAGCATCCTCATCACTCTGTGGTCAGGATGACTGACATGAGTCCTGTAAAATGCTACTGTAAAGTCCATCACAACAGTAAAGTCCATGCAAGTGGGTAGATCACAAAGCTGATTTGTCAGTGTACCCTATATTATGTTATATAATGGCAATAGACGGGGGTATCAGAAAATAATCATAAAATGCATTATATTATATAATGTATTAGTCCTTGACCCCTTAAAATGGTCTAAACTCACCAAGAGTAGCGGTACTGCAGAACAAACGGACTGGTGTTTATATAGCGCTTTTCTACTCTAACGTAGCACTCAAAGCGTTTTTACCACCAGCCTCATTCAACCACTCACACAGCACTTTAAGCACATTTAACTATCACGCACACCCGAGAGGACACTTCAGCATGTAGACGTAGACGCCAGGGATCGAACTGTCAACCTTCCTGTTGGAAGGCAACCCGCTCTATCTCCTGAGCCACAACGAATCCAGAAAAATTGTGCCATGACCCTGATAAAGAGTGTGGTCCTACAAGTGTGTTTTTAAGCATAAAAAGTGTATTTATTTTAGTTAAATTAAGTATTTTTTTGGATTTACACAAGCTTATAATGCCCAAGTTTTGCATTTAAATATGTTTAAAGGTGCACTTCAGCATCAAAATCTATATGAACAAAGATATTTTCACACACTGCAGCCCTGGAGTTTTTTATACATTAAGAGAAAAGACTGGCTTTAACCTGCCAGCTCCCGAGCACAAGGTCTGTGTGATGTCCAGTTGAGTCCATGTGAGGATAGAGCATTTGTCCTGCCTCCTGCACGCTCGACCTGTGCAGCACATACCAAACTCTTCCCATTAGTGAGAATTTCCTGTTGTGTACTATATGTGAGAAAGGACAACTGTGGACAATATTCTGTTATCCAGCATTCATGTGTGAAAAAGCTTACTTCTAAACCTTGTTGACTGTGACTGTGACTTGATGTCTGAGAAAATAACCTTGACGATGTCATAGTCATGTCATCCCAGTGTATCCTAAACAAAATTCCTTCAAACAAGCCCCTGGTGTATTCATAAACCAGAGTAAATCACAAGCGTTCTGTAAAGGTCAGATGAAAAAAATATGACTGAGTTGCACGATCTGATTTTTTTTTCCTTAACTTTATTTGCATATTCATTATAACCCGCCATGGACCTACATATGGAGGTGTTCTGGAGGCCTGGGGTTGAGTCAGCTCACTCCCCTGAGCACTGAAAAGGTGCCCTCGAGCAAGGCACCGAACCCCCACTGTGCTCCCTGGCGCCTGTAATGGACTGCCTTCTTCTCTCTCACCTCTGCTCGTGTGTGTGCATATATATGACTCCACTTCATGCTTACAGTGTGTGTATACCTACAAAAAACAGTGTGTTGAGATCTGATTGTGATTTCCCCATTAGGAGATTAATAAAATATGTGTTATTACCATTATTATTATTATTATTGTTGTTGTTGTCGTTATACTGCAGTAACTAGGTCATCTCATTTAGCCCATATTGAAATCTTTCCCCTTATCTAACCATGTTTTTTGTGCCTAAGCCTAACCTTAATGTCTTCAATACGGGGAAACCACCTAGGCTTAAAAATGCCAGTGCCAAAAATTGCAGTTCCTCTAGGAGCCGCTAGAGGCCAGCTCGAAAAAATGAGTCAGTTCCAGGTTAATGTTTTCGGCTTCACAGCATCAAAAAGCACATTTACAGGTTGGTACTGTGTTTTGCCCTTCAGAATAACGCTAAGGAGAATGGTTTTTAGCTTATCCACCAGGACACTGGATTAAGGGTGTGCCAACACTTTACCCAGGGCCATGCATACGTCAGCAGTCAGGTATCTTCATTTTAGGTCTGGTGGCCAAAAATGATGATGATGGTCTGGTGCTCATATATCACTTTTCTACTCTAACTGAGCAGTCAGAGTGCTTTTTACTACAAGCCTCATTCACCCATCAAGACACACATTCATAGAGCGCTTTATGTAATGCCTTTAAGTGCATTTTAACTATCATGTACACTTTTACACTCTGATGGATGCATCAGGAGTAATTCGGGGTTCAAAGTCTTGACCAAGAACGCTTCAGCATGTAGGCTGAAGAAGCCAGGGATTGAACTTCCAACCGTCCAGTTGTAAAACAATTTGCTCTACCTCCGGAGCCACAGCCACTCTGAAGATATGGCTTTGCCTGTTGACAGGCTGGAGATAAGTCTGGACTCATGTCCAGACTTAAGGCTGGGTTTAGAGGACCCATGATGGTCTGAGAAGGGTTTGGTTTTTGGAAAGAGCAACTCTTTATTAAGATCCCACCACAGTTTTTCAGTCTGGTTGAGGTCTGGACTTTGACTGGGCCATTGTTGCACCTTGATTCTTTTCTTTTTCAACCATTCTGTTGTAGATTTGCGGCAGTCTTTGGGATCATTGTCCTGTTGCATGACCCAATTTGGGCCAAGCTTTAGCTGTAAGACAAATGACCTCATGTTTTCCAACATTTTTTAAAAGTATCAGGGTATCTGCATGCCCCAGAAGCCGCCGTCGATCCTCAGTGAGGCTTTCCTAAAACCGCAGCCTCTGGGTTGGCTCATTGCATCACTGTCAATAAACGTCTCATTGGTGCATTTGGAGTTGGGGTCCTTACTTGTGAATAGCAAAGGTCACACTGGATCATTTAACCCAGTGCATTTGATTAGTAGCATGTGTCCCCGGTAGCATAGTTGTTTGTGCATTTGCCATATAAGCGAAAGGTCCCCGGTTCGATTCCAGGTGGGGACACAAGCCCTCTCACCATAGAGGGTTGCATCAAGAAGGGCATCTGATGTAAAACCGCTGCCAAATTACCAATGCGGATTAATCCGCTGTGGTAACCCCTTGGTGGAGAATACAAGGGAACAGCTGAACAGTACACATTTGATTAGTAGCACCTGGCTGCTACTTACCCTCTTAATTCCTTTGGGAGCAGTAAGGGTGCACTTAGTTTTTCACAGGGCAGAACACAGTCCTGTGAAAACTTTATGTTTCACATGACTGTACCTCAACTGTTTACGGAAACAATAAGGTTATTGTAAAGTGATTTATTGCACAATTAGAATAGAATAGAATAGAATAGAACTTTATTGATCTCACAGTGGAGAAATTCACTAGTTACAACCGCCTAAAGTAACACACAGTGAGGTGCAAGAAGTTCACACTTTAGTATAAATAATGTATCTTATGTACAGGGAATAAGCATCTTATATACAGGGATAAGCATCTTATATACAGGGATAAGCCTCTTATATACAGGGAAGTTATGGGTAGTGTAGATATGTAATAGATAACAGATAAGTAATAGACAACAGACATGTAATACCACTGTTACAGAGCAGAGTTAAACAGTCTGACAGCAGTGGGGATGAAGGACCTGCGGTAGCGCTCCTTTTTGCACTGGGGGAGCCTCAGTCGGCTGCTGATGGAGCTTCTCAGCTCCTCTACAGTCTGGTGCAGTGGGTGAGAGCTGTTGTCCATAATGGATGTTAGTTTGGACAAGATCCTCCTCTCACCCA
>VUQH01091312.1:0-19810 GCA_015106775.1 Etroplus canarensis
CTGACAAAAAGACAGGAGGCAGAGCTGGAGGTGGCAGAATTGAAGATGCTGAGATGTTCACTGGGGGTGACCAGGATGGACAGGATTAGAAATGAGTACATCAGAGGGACAGCTGGGTGAGATGGTTTGGAGACAAAGTCAGAGAGGCAAGGCTGAGATGGTTTGGACATGTCCAGAGGAGAGATAGTGGATATATTGGACAAAGGATGTTGAAGATGGAGCTGCCAGACAGGAGGAAAAGTGGAAGATCACAGAGAAGGTTCATAGATGTAGTGAAGGAGGACATGCAGAGGGTTGGTGTGAGAGAAGAGGATGCAAGGGATAGGGTGAGATGGAGGCAGATGAACTGCTGTGGTGACTCCTAACAGGTGCAGCTAAAAGAAGAACACAAAGATCTGAAGTGATATTAATTTTTGTGGAAAACAAAATTATTATTCTAGTCCGATTTATCATTCGCACTGTTGGAAATTTTCTTGCCAGCTATCCTTCCTGGATTTGGCTGCAGCAACTGTGTTACTTTTAGCCGGGATGATATTCTTTTATTTTTTAGATTTTCCTAATATCAGCCTTTGCTCGTTGACAGAAAAATATGCCCCTTTGCCACTCATGGACAGATGATTTTTTATACAATTTCCCCCCTGGGAGTAAAGTATTCTGATTCAGATTTTTTATGGTTAGTCCATAATGTAAACACCACTTCTTTTATGTGAATGTGCTCATAGACTGGGAGAAGCTGGGTTAACTTCTAGTTGACTTATAGTAATCTAGTTGATTACCACCTTCATGTTGCCACTTAACATGATTACCAATGTTTGGTTAAGCGAACCCGGATAACAGAAAAAAAGGCAAGGCTGAGATGGTTTGGACATGTCCAGAGGAAGGATAGTGGATATATTGGACAAAGGGTGTTGAAGATGGAGCTGCCAGACAGGAGGAAAAGTGGAAGACCACAGAGAAGGTTCATGGATGTTGTGAAAGAGGGCATGAAGAGGGTTGGTGTGAGGGAAGAGGATGCAAGGGATAGGACAAGATGGAGGCAGATGATCCGCTGTGGTGACCCCTAATGGGAACAGCCAAAAGAAGAAGATGATGATCCTGGGTATGTGGAACTTGCTTCCTAGTGTACACCTCAGAAATGCAGAAATGTCAAGGTCAACAGGAACTCACTTACTGACTGGGAGAATACAAGGAGGAAAACAGACACCAAGACAAAGACTGAGGAGAGACAGGACTTAATATACACACAGAGAGGCACAAGTGGGAACAATCAGGGAAACAGGGGAAAAGAGACAGGAAGTAAAACTAGAAGACAACATGAGAGACAAATAACTGCAAAGTAAAATGGGAAATGCCTACATAACTGTAGTAGAAGACTCCAGGTGTTGGACTGGCCTATCTGCAGTCTTGACCTGTCAGCAACTGAAAACCTGTGACATATCATGGAACAACATAGAAGACCCAGGACCACTGAACAACTGGAATCCTATTTCAAACAGGAAAAAGGTCCAGCAGCTGGTGCTCTCAGTTCCCAGATGTTTACAGACTGTTGTTAAAATAAGATGGGAAATAAGTGGTAAACATGGTCCCTCCTCAACTTTTTTAAGATGTTTTGCTGCCATCAGATTCAAGATGAGCTAGTATTTTTCATGAAATAGAAAAATGTCTCACTTTCAACATTTGAAATGTTCTCTATGTTCTTTTGTGGATAAAATATTGGTTTATGAGATTTGTGAATCGCTGTATTGTGTCTTTTTACACAGCATCACAGCCTTTTTTTGGAAATGGGGTTGTATTAATCTTGATGTACTTTCAACTCTTCCAAATAAGTCTTTTTGTAGCCAATTAATAATAATTTTCTTGCATTTATATAGTTTCACCCTGTTTTTTGGATTATTGGTGATGCAAATTCCATTTATTGAACCTCCTCTTCAGAAGAAGTTTGGAGCCTGCTGCTGCAGTGGGGTTTTAGTTGATCATTATGACCATCGGAGGGCAGCACATCTAGAGCGTGTTCTAACAATCACCTTCATGAGTATCACAACGCACATTGCATTACTAAAATTAAAACAGAGTGAAGTCGTAATTCATACACATACGTAATCTAAAGTAATATTAAATAATATTTTTTGTTAATTTATTTTCCAGTACCGCTTACTTGTTTTGATGACGTCAAATTCGCCTTTCCGCTCTCGCTCGCGGCAGTAAACATGGCGCACGGTTAGCGGAGCAGCCGTGTGCTTTCAGTCCTGAAGGCTTGGATTTCTGTTTCAGGGCGTACACAATACGCTTTACTTGGCTCTTGGCGCACAGACGTGCGTGTTGTATAGGGTGTTGCGCCCTACGAGTTTCTACTGCATAAAAGGTAAAGTGAGTTTTTCCCTCCTGTGTTGCTTTTGTTGCTAACGCGGGCCTAGCTAGACAAGTGCAGGCTAACGTTAGCCGCCAAGTTTCCATCCTAACGCTGCATGAGCTGAAAGGTTTAACACAGGTATGCTGCAGACGCCCTGTACACAGTCAGGTGTGATTCTGTGTTTCACTTAGAGTGCTTTTTATATCTATGTCAAGACTAGTCTCTTAGTGATTCATTTGTGAAGTAGGAGCGCACAAGCTAAGTTCATTTTTTACTGTTCAGTCAACGTTAAGTTAAATGTGAGGTCAAATTAAGCGTGAAGATTTCGTCTATCTTATATATCTCTTGATATTTAAAGATTCTCAACAGCTCTTCTGTGTGCTAAAACGATCAAAGCATTTGAAAATGAGAGCAGTTAATTAATGGACTCAATCATTGAAAAAATGACTGCTTTTATATGTGTGTGATATCAATAAATGATTATGAAACAATTTCTTCAACAGAATATGAATTATTTTGAAGATTGCGTCTGTGGACACTACGTATCATTCACTGTTGCCTTTCAAAATATCAGCGATAGACCTTGTTGTTAGTGTTTTAAAGCTTTTTAAAGCTACGCATTATGTGTGGCATGTACATTGTAAATGTTTGTCTGCGGACACTACAGAAATCATTTGACAAAGTGTCAAGTTAAGAGTCTTCTGCAGAGAGAAGTGGAGTTTGCTCATCCCCATCACTCCTGTTTCCCGTCATTTGTTTGATTGTTAGGACTAGGTGTTGCAATCGCATCAATACAGCACTGCACTTGACTTAGGTGGGTTGATGGTACCTTCTTGGAGAAGAGTCAGCTGCTTACCATGTGCTAATGACCCCTTATCAGTTGTGCAGCCCAGCTTTATAGTATGTTTCATCCATTTCTCACAAGATGGCCTCAGCAGAGGCAGGCCCATCCCGGGCTGATCAGACCTGGGCATGTGTCATTTGGCAGCCCATACCTTCTCCTTCTGCTTCAGCCATTGCCAGTGACTGCATCCTTCAGAGAAGGTGGAGCGATCTTTCAATCAGCTTATGCCGGGCCCATCTCCTGATGCCCATCCCCTTCAGCAGCCTTACAGTGGAGCTGGCAATGAAGGTCCTACAGCCCAAGACGTAGACTTGTTAGAGAAAAGTATATGGTCCCAAAATAAGATGGAATTGCGGAAAATAACAGTTTAGCCACGAGACAGTCATTTCAGGTTTGGTGCTGCTTGGCCAAATGGTATCCTTCCAACAGTCCTTCACTCCCTGAAAAAAGATGGCAGAATAATGTTAGAATATGCAGAACAAATATCCTTTTGGCAAACGTTTTATATAATGTTGGTATGCTATTTGTCATTTTGTCAACATTGGTTTGAGTGGTTCAAAGTTTCAACAGAAATCATTTTTTGGTAAGAGTGTTCATTTTGTAAATACAGTTACAGTTAAGATATGGTCAAGCGGATTTCACAGTCATCAGGCATTACACATAAAGAAATCAATGAAAACTTAAAATACTGACTAAGAAAAACAAACATTTTTGGTTTATCAGTCACTTATTTCTCAAAGTTTGAACACCTGATTGTGTACAGGGCGAGAAGATTTATTGGCTTTGTGGTGTTTTCTAGCTGTCTCAACAGCCAAACAACTTTATTGTACAGATGTCTTTCAGAGAGATGTTAGGGCAGGGGTGTCAAACTCGCGGCTCGCGGGCCGCTTCCGGCCTCGCCCCTACTTCCGGTCGCCGATTCGATGTCAAAAATATCATGTAATTTGGCCCTTTAAAGCGCCACGTTACAATTATTTAATTCAATGCGTCCACATTTCATTATATAATCGCAATGTGGCGCTTTAAAGGGCCGAATTAAATTATATTTTTGACATCGAATCGGAGACCGGAAGTAGGGGCAGGGCCAGAAGCGAGCCGCGAGTTTGACACCCGTGTGTTAGGGGAACTTAGCTGGTTTAAGAGTTTGACTGGCAACTTTTTTCACCTATTAGCTCATAATTGCTATTGGTAACACTAATTAAGGTGTGCATTACATAGTAGTTTGGTTTAATGGCATTGTGATCAGTAGTAGTTATTCAAATGTAACCTGTCAAAGATCTTAAACATTGTTTGAGCTGTTAGTAAAGTCCAAATGTAAGCTAAAGATGTGGTCAGATAAGAGGCTTACCTGATTATTGTCTTTGTTTCGTGTGTGTTATTGCTGTATTACATGGCAGGGTGAAGGAGACGCACCGTCACAATGGGGCGACGTTCAACCTCCTCCACCAAGAGTGGGAAGTTTATGAACCCCACCGACCAGGCCAGTAAGTAGTCACAGCAAAACTGTCCAATCTGGCCTTGATCTGCTTGATACTACCTGAAGAATTATCACTCTCTTGTTTAGCGGAACCATAAATTGTGTATTTATGTCTCATTTACTCATTTTTACAGGAAAGGAGGCCAGAAAAAGGGAGTTGAAAAAGGTTATAAACGTTTACTTAAAAAAAGCCACTTTTAATATAATATACAATACAGGAGTAATGTTGCTATGATGGTAAACTTTTTTGTTTTGAAATACTAGAACAAGAAGCAGAGAATGATGGTGAGAGCAGCAGTGCTGAAGATGAAGGATCCCAGACAGATCATCAGAGACATGGAGAAGCTGGATGAAATGGGTGAGATGAGAGGGCTGACTTCATGTACACCTTCAGGGTAGTTCTAGCTCCAGTATACACTCACTGGTCACTTCATTAGATACATCATTGCCTTCAGAAATGCCTTAATACATAGTGGCATGGATTCAGCAAGGTGCTGGAAAATTTTGGTCCATATTGGCATGATAGCATTACACAATTAATGCACATCCATAATATAAACCTTTGTTCCACCACAACCCATAAGTGCTCTATTGGATTGAGATCTGGCTGTAGAGGCCATTTTAGTACAGTGAACTAATTGTCATGCTTAAGAAACCGGTGTGACATGACACGTTATTCTGCTGGAGGCAGCCATCAAAAGATGGGTACACTGTGGTCATAAAGGGACAGACATGATCAGCAACAGTACTGAGGTAGGCTGTGGCATTTAAACAGTGATCAGTAAAGGGCCGAAAGCATGCCAAGAAAATATCCCCTGCACCATTACACCAGCAGCAGCCAGAACCTTTGATATAAGGCAGAATTCTTTTGTGCTGTTTATACTAAATTTTGAACCTACCATCCGAATATCACAGCAGAAATTGATACTCATCAGACCAGGCTTCTAAATTCCAGTTTTGGTGAGCATGTATGAATTGTAGCTGCAGTTTCCTGTTCTAAGCTGACAGGAGTGGCACCTGGTGTGGTCTCCTGCTGTTATAGTCCATCTGCTTCAAGGTTCAACATTTCATATTTTCAGAGATGCTGTTTGTGTACTTTGATTGTAACCATTGGTTATTTGAGTAACTGTTGTCCTATTAGCTTAAAGCAGTCTGGCCATTCTCTTCTGACCTCTGGCATCAACAAGGCATTTTCACCCATAGAACTGCTGCTCACTGGACATTTTCTCTTTTTTCTGGCCATTCTCGTTAAACTCTAATGAGGCAAATACTGTTGACCTACTGGGAAAATCCCAGTAGATCAGCAGTTGCTAGAATACTCCGTTCACCCCATCTGGTACCAATAAACAAGCCATGTTCAGAGTGACTTAAATCATCTTTCTTCCCTGTGCTGATACTCAGTGTGAACCTCAGCAGGTTGTCTTGAGCATGCCTATATGCCTAAATGCATTGAGTTGCTGTCCTATGATTGGTTGAGATTACTGGGTTAACAAACAGTTGAACAGGTATACCTAATAAAGTGGCCAGTGAGTGTATTAGCATTTCAGGCTTTTGGTTGAGCAGTCAGTTATATTTAAGAAAAATCTTGTATTTTAATTCATTTTCTAAAGAAAATAAAAAGATTTCTTTCTGAACAGAGTTCAATCCAGTTCAGCAGCCCTTGCTGAATGAGAAGGTGTTGAGGGACAAGAGGAAGAAGTTGCGTGAGACATTTGAACGCATCGTCCGTCTGTATGAGAGGGAGAATCCTGACACCTACAAGGAGCTACGCAAACTGGAATTGGACTATGAGACGAAACGAGGGCAGCTGGCTCTTTATTTTGATTCTGTCAAGGTGTGTTGGGTGTAGTGTGGGGATTCATATGCATGTTTTTTACTTCCTGACGTAATTTTTTTTTTTTTTTTGCATCAATTGACAAAGGAATGAGAGCTCTATTGTATGCACACTTTCCTAAAGTCTTGTTTACACTTGGTTGGCTGAGAAGCAAGAAATAAAATCAAATTTGGTTGTATTTTTAAACTTTGGAGTGGTGAATTAACACTTTCATAGTCTTAAGTCAGGGGAGGCACCAAAAAGCTCATGTCTCTTGTTTTTTGGTGGGGTTTTTTTGCTTTCAACGTGAGTGCTTAAAATGTATATTCTTTTGTCTGTCTGTTTACTCTTTTTTTGTGGTGTGTCCTCTTTTCAGAATGCCGAGTCAGTGGAGGTTGACAGTATCCCTCTACCAGACATGCCTCATGCCCCATCCAATATCCACATCCAGGACATCCCACTACCAGGGGCTCAGCCTCCCTCCATACTGAAGAAGAGCTCAGTTTTTGGGTAGGAGTCATTCTGTCTTTTTTTTTTTTTTCAGCTGTTCCCACAGCGGATCATCTGCCTCCATGTCGCCCAATCGCTTGCATCCTCTTCCCTCACACCAACCCTCCTCTGGACATGTCCAAACCATCTCAGCCTTGCCTCTCTGACTTTGTCTTCAAACTCCTCAACCTGAGCTGTCTCTCTGGGCTCATTTCTAATCCTGTCCATCCTGGTCACTTCCGGTGAAAATCTCAACATCTTCAGTTCTGCCACCTTCAGCTCCACCTCCTGTCTTTTTGTCAGTGCCACTGTCTCCATACCATACACCATGGCAGGCCTCACTGCCGTCTTGTAAACCTTCCCTTTTGCTCTTGCTGCTATCCTTCTGTCACAAAGCACTCCTGACGCTTGTTTCCACCCACTCCACCCTGCCTGTAAGCTCTTCTTCTCCTTTCTTGTGCTCTTTCCGTTGCTTTGGATGGTTGATCCTAGGTAATTAAACTCACCCACCTTCACTACCACTACTTCTTGCATCTTCACCATTCCACCTGCCTCCCTCTCATTTATGCACGTGCTCTGTCTTGCTTGTTGGAGACATTCTATGTGTGGTCATTTTTTTTAACTCAGTGTATGATGCTGCATACTTTTACTGTGCAGCTGAGGTAATTCTGTTTTTATGTATGTCTTAGTAAAGGACCTCTGTCATCATCCTCTGGACCAGTGTTGGCAACAGTGCCAGGTGTCCCACGTTTACCTCCAGGGAAGAAGCCCCCTGGCCCTCCACCTGGCCCCCCACCTCCACAGGTCCTGGCACTGTATGGCATTCCTGCTCGACGAGGCTATGGCACTGATGCAGGTAATGTGGAGACCACTTTGTTTTGATAATAAAAGGATTTTGCACTTATAATTTAACTTATTGTTTTTCTTCTTGCCCTTACTGTTCTATTTTTTACCTGAGCAGAGCCATCCATTCCTGGTTTAGAAAAGGACTCTGCAATGGATTTGGGAAGAGATCAGGACAGTGGCAGTGAGAGTGACAGAGATCGGGATGATGTGGATGATGATGACAGTGACTCTGAGGAAGACAGTGAAGATGAGAGAGATGAAGGGGAAGACAGTGACCAGAGAATACGTGTGGACAGGCAGGATGATGAGAGGGAAAGAGAGGATGATCGAGACAGAAACGAAAGACATTCTGGTGAGTGTTTCGAATGTACTTGAGCGTATTTAAGCATCAGTTCACAATTTTATGTTGACTTTATTTTATTAGCTAGTGGTTTCTGTCTTTAGCTAGTTCTACAGATTAGATTTTATGTCTGTTCATTATTGTATTACTGAATGTGTTAATGTCTGACTACTGCAGGTCGCAGTGTACGTTTTGCGGATATGCCTGCAGAGGCACCCCGTGAAAGAAAAAGGAAGAAAAAGAGGGTGGTGAAGAAGACCAAGGCCATTACCCCTCTGCAAGC
Organism: Etroplus canarensis; assembly: GCA_015106775.1. Taxonomy (NCBI): domain Eukaryota; kingdom Metazoa; phylum Chordata; class Actinopteri; order Cichliformes; family Cichlidae; genus Etroplus; species Etroplus canarensis. The sequence continues at coordinate 8,443 of VUQH01091312.1, forward strand.
CATGATGTTAAGGATGGCAGGTACTATAGTGCTTTATTGTCAGTGCTAAGCACTTACTAAGTTAGTACATCTCATTTTCCATTTTATTTATGATGATATGCTATTCCACTTTTTTGTCTTCAGGTCAGTCAGTTCCTGAAGAGGAAGAAGAAGAGGAGGTAGAGGAGGAATACACAGATGAATCAGACAGCTCTGACGCTGAGGAAAAGGGACCGCCAGGGGACAGCCAGTCCCTTCTTATGCCCAGTCAGCGCCTGCCCCCTCCTGCTGGGGCTGTGGGACAGCAAGGGCCTCCACACATGCAAGGCCCACCAATGACTGGACCTCCACCACTGGGTCCACCTCCAGCTCCTCCGATGAGGCCTCCTGGTCCACCCTCTGGCCCGCCTCCTGGTCCCCCACCAGGTTAGTTGTAGTAATTAGCTGAAAAACTTAGTACATCAATTCTGAACTGGATAGTACAATTATTCCATGTACCAGCTGTATTAGGTTGTTCTAGTTATGTAGGTATGAGTGCTCTGCATCATTCAGGTGATGGTGTTTTGTTACTTTCAGGTGCTCCTCCATTCTTGAGGCCTCCTGGTATGCCTGCAGGAATGAGAGCTCCAATGCCTCGGCTTCTACCTCCTGGCCCTCCGCCAGGTCGACCGCCTGGTCCTCCGCCAGGCCCCCCTCCTGGCCTTCCACCAGGCCCTCCACCACGTGGACCCCCTCCCAGACTACCACCCCCAGCGCCACCAGGTAATGCAGACAATCTAATGACACACATCTATATTTTACATTTGTATTATTTTCAACATAAAGGTCAACTGTGCTTATACAAACATGAATATAATGATAAACTTATTTGTCACAGCATAACTGCACAATAAAATTTTATTTTATATGCTAGTGCTGCTCAGTTGAATTATGAAGCACTTTTAAATATGTAAGCATGCATTCTGGGTACACTCCAATAGTCAGTTTTGCTTTGGAAGCTTCTTAACTGAGTGAAATGAACCGTAAGTATCAGTGTGGTGACCATAATAAGAGCTGTTCCAGTTCTCACCTCACAAAGGTGTTGGCCTTGTTCTGGGACGTATTAAATGTCTTTCATGGGCGAAAGACGTCACATACCAACACTCTATCTGGCCATTCAAGAAAACAATTAACAAAAGTGGCACTATTAAAAGTGTGTTTTCCATTTAATGCCATAACCTACTGATATGTTTGCAATTTTTACTAACCAAAATACTACTTTGTAAGAACAGGTTTTACTCATGTATTTCTCTCTGAAAACAGCATGGCATTGCAGATAAATGAGGAGGCTGAAGGAAAATCAATATGGTTTTGATGTAAAGGAGAACTCCTCTGTGTGATATTTCTTGGGACTGTGTGTGATGACCTGAGGGCTGAGACTCGAGTATAGCTTAGAATTTATCTAGAGGAGAGTTGCATTATTACAAACAATATGACCATTGACAGGTGTAGTGCCATGAGGAAGGTGCCTAATATATCCTAAGTGGGATTTATTAGGCACCTGTAGTGTACGACAAGTAAACAGTTTTTCCTCAAAGTTGATGTGTTAGTAGCAGGAAAAATGGGCATGCATAAGGATTTGAGCAAGTTTGTCAAGGGCCAAATTGTGATTGCTAGACGACTGGGTCAGAGCATCTCGAAAACTGCACCTCTTGTGGGGTGTTCCTGGTCTGCAGTAGTCAGTAGCTATCAGAAGGGGTTGAAAGAAGGAACAGTGGTGAACCGGCGTCAGGGTCATAGGCCAACAAGACTCATTGATGCACAGGAGGAGCGAAGGCTGATGCGTGTGGTCCAGTCCAGCAGACGAGCTACTGTAGCTCAAATTGCTGTTCTGTTAATGCGGGAAGACGGCAAGCTGGCGGAGGCAGTGTGCTGCTGGGAAACCTCGGGTCCTGCCATCCTTATGGATGTTACTTTGACATGTACCACCTACCGAAGCATTGTTGCATACCGTGTTCTCCCTTTCATTGAAGCAGCTTTCCATTACAAATCCAACCCTACCTGTATCCCATTTCTCGAAAATTCTAGCCTTTGTAGTAAAGGGATATTTCTCTATAAAATGTATACATTTCTCATCTGTCTTTTGTCTTCTTACAGGTATCCCACCTCCTCCCCCAAGAGCAGGAGGGCCCCCGCGTCCTCTTGCCCCACCACTCTCCCTCTTTCCTCCTCCTCTCAACTCCAATGTGCTCAGTGCTCCTCCCAACATTGTTCAGCGGCAAAAAGGCTCAGGATCCAACCAGGATGGTTCACAGACCAACCTGCAACCCCCCAACATGCCCATGCGACCAGGTGTCATGCAGATGCCCCCTCCACCTGGAACAGCTGCTGCCTCCGCGGGCACCAATCCTGGCAGCAACCCCCCCAGCCACCACCACGCAGCTACCATCGAAAAACGCGCCAACATCACCTCTGTTGCAGCTGCTGGAGGCAGCCTGGCAGCAGGTGCCGGCTCAGGTGGGGCCACCATTTCTGCCAAACCTCAAATTATCAATCCCAAGGCGGAGGTCACGCGCTTTGTGCCCACAGCACTGAGGGTGCGTAGGGACAAGAGTGGAGCAATGCCAGGAGCAGCACCTGGGCCCCTGGAGAAAGCAGGGGGTGTTGTTGGAGGAAGGAGGGCAGATGAAGGTGTGGGAGGAGGCCAGTGGCAGAAACAGCAGGCTACAGCAGCTCCAATGGGCTTGGCCAATCCAGCCCAAGTGGGGACCGTGTCTCAGCCTAGCATGAAGACTAAAGACCAAGTGTATGAAGCCTTTATGAGGGAGATGGAGGGACTCCTCTGAGACTCGAGAGTATGTTGGGGAAAGCGATGATCAGTTGGGCAAGCTCAACAACAGCAGTGTGTTTGTGTTGTCTGTGCAGAGTTATAGAAATAGCTGTCTTCAGGGCTTTCAGCTAAATCAGTGAAAGGCTGGTACACCCTCAGCACTGGTCACAGCAGGCTCTTTTTCAATAGGTCCTGGTTATGTTTTTGTTGCATCAACGGGAATGTGAATTTCAGAAGATTAAGATATCTGGTTATTATTTAACTTGCATACTAATGAAAAGAACACTATGCTCTGCACAGAAGTGCTTTTGTTCTCCAGCATATTGTGTTATTTTCATTTTTTAACCCTTCGACTGTGTTTTTCCTCCAGCCAGCTGTTTGTCACTTGACCATAAAAATCAATCTTGTATAACTTTTTTTATTGATGATATCCTAGCAGAGTGTTGACCAACCACTGACAAAAGTACATGTCTGAAAACTGTTTGATCTGCAGCGAAATAAAGACTCCAAAAAATGTTTCAAACTTGTTTCAGTGTGAATTAATGGGGGAGACAGAATACATCCCTTTCCAGCCACTGTTTTTGATTGCATGTGCAGAGACGCCGCTTACCATGAGGCAAGGCAGGCAACTGCTTAGGGCCCCCAGGGGCTTACAAGCTTTAAACTGCTGCAGTGACAATATGCGAACTTTGCAATAACAGGAGGAAAATGACCTCCCCACTTTAACTTTGTCGTTGTCAGCACCTCCATTTGTTTTTTTGTCAGGTTGAGGAGAGCAGATAAATAAATTACTGCTGGTGTCACCTTAACTCTGGCAGAGAGACATGTGAATAACATCCACTAGCATCACATCATTTCTTTTGTTTGCTTTGCTGGCCAAGAGTGACCAAGTCACATGAAAATGGTTAACAAACCAACCAACCAACCACACTTTATTGATCCCCAGGGGGGAAATTAGAATTGCCGACACTCCTACAGGTTGAAATGCACACATGAACAATTACATGTAGCATGCAGTGAGGGAGGTCGGCATACAAGGCTGCCGTTTCAGGCGCCAGGGAAGCAACATGGGGGTTTGGTGCCTTGCTCAAGGGCACCTCGGCAGTGCTCAGGGGGTGACATTTTTCTGACCTCTGGTCCACCTCCATACATGGGTCTTGGGCTGGCAGGTCTCGAATGGCCACTGGGTCCAGGTCGGGTCTTGAGCCGGCTCCCTCAGCATCTCTCTGGCAACCATATCAGTCCTCCGACGCACTGAGTCAGTACATTACAGTATTAACACTTCAGAATCAGTCAGCTTGGTCTTGGGCATTGTTACAGAAATAACTGTGGTCTCTGTCATTTCTACATTAATGATTTACCTGTTGTTTTATAGCACATCAGTAATGGATTTGGAGGGGGAATTCAGCTGACTTGACAATGGTTTTTGTTAGTTAACTGATGAAAGCTGTGTCCAAAAGAGCAAACTGTCAAGCTATGAATGCTTGGTTATGAAATGTAGATGTAAAAAAAAAATGTGGAAAAGTGTACTCTAAATAATAGTGCCATCTTCTACGGTTTTGTGTGCTGGGGCAGCGGGACTGAGAGTAGCGTACACCAACAGATTCACCAACCTGATCAGCAAGACGATAATGTCAGAGAGGAGGATGCTGTCCATGTTAAGGGCAATACTGGATAATCCTTCACACCCTCTCCATGGTGTGCTGGACAGGCACAGGAGCACATTCAACAGCAGACTCATCCCAACATGATGCACCACAGAAAGCCACAGGAAATCATTCCTACCTGTGGACATCAAACTTTACAACTTTTCTCCAGTCTTTTCATATTCTAACATATATTTTAACATCAGTTTCTGTTTCTCTCGCTCGTTCGCTCTCTCACTCCCATATATATTATATATCCAGTTTCATTATCCACATTCTCATTAATGCATTTCTGTATTTTTTTAATGTATGTCTTATTGTGTACATAAACTGCAATAATAACTGGGTAATAACCATGCAATCAATATATATATATATTACTTTGTAACTAACAAAACGCAATTATTACTGTGTAATAACTATGCAAACTCTGATTATGACCATAGTCACTGCTGCCTGTGGCTATTACACTGTACAGCTCCTCCCTTTAATAACTGGACTTTTACCTACTGTCGTGTTGGGTTTTCTATGTTTTACTCTCTCAACAGTACTGCTATATTCTTTACTGATATTTATGCATACAGAACAGAGTGCCTATAACGCGAGTAATTCCTCCCCTGGGATTAATAAAGGATTCTGATTCTGAACTGAGGTCTATTTTGTGTATTTTCCGTATCTGTAGTGAAGGCCTAGTAGTTTCATATACAATGAAAACTGTGTAGTACACATACATGAGTATATACACAAGTTTAATGTTCAGCATTGCAAGTATTACACAGTTCCTATCAAATGAAATGTAAATAGTGAAAGCTGTGCCAAAGAATAACATTCCAAAGTTGATTTTGAGGTGTTTTAATACTTTAACATGAATGCTTTTTTAAATTGATGTTATTAGTATGTTACTCTTCCACTGTCAGATTGTTCATAACGCTGGTTGGAGGGGCCCCTGTAAACTTTTGCCCAGGGCCCTAACAGATTCTAGAACCGGCGCTGGACAGCTTCAGTTTGCGGCGCGTGAACGCGCTGGTCTCGCGTGAACTCCAAATTCCATCAGCCATTGCGGCGTGAGGCTGACCGAGCTTTCCGCATCTGCGCGGTGTGGCGCTGACGGCACGTTGAAGCGAAAACCATGGCGGAGGAGAAAAGCGTGGAGGTGAATGCGGATGAAACGCAAGAAAATTCGAGCAGCGATGAGGGCAGCGGGCGCGTTAATAGCTGTGAAAGCGAGGAGACGGTGAAGACCTTCAAGGATTTGGTAGGTTTGCTTCAGAGAGCGATGAAGAAAAGGCGTTTCAGTAATGTTAACACGCAGCAGCTCGGCTGCTTGACTTAGCTCAACTAAATTCTGTTATGTAAATCTCATTTTTATCGTGTGAAGTACCGTGGGAATCTGCCTGTGAACGGTTGTAGAGTGGTTAAACAGCATTATCAGCATGTTACAGAGGTTTCTGCCTGGTGTCTGCTCCCACAGGGTGTCACTGAGGTTCTTTGTGAGGCTTGTGATCAGCTGGGATGGAAGAGCCCAACAAAGATCCAGGTAGAAGCTATACCGGTGGCTCTGCAAGGTGAGAGGTCACAGTTGCTTTTTTTTCTGTTAGAGTTAAATAAAAGTGGAAATATGGGTCTAAAAGTAATCCACTACAAGCGAGAAGTCCTTTGTTTACATCTTTATGCTGCACCATGGCCTCTAACTATCCCATTGTTTAGATAACATGTAAAATTTAGTTTAAACTAGAAAAGCACTCACAGAGCGCAGACCTCCACCAAGTGTGATCCAAGGCATGATCATCAAAGGCATGATCATTATAGTGCCTTTGATGATCACAAATACATACAGATATCTGATTCAAGATTCAAGAAGCTTTATTGTCATTTCAACCACATATAGCTGACGCGGAACATAGTGAAATGAGATAACGCTTCTCCAGGACTGGGTGCAACATAAACATGTAACATAAAGATCAAATACGAAAACAAAAACAACACAGAGCTTGGACTAAGACACAGAGCTAGGACTGAGGGGTTTTCCCCCCTAGCTACATAAAGTGCATAATGTGTGTAATGTGTGCAATTAGTTGCAAACAGTGCAAGATCAACATAGTGCAAAAACAGTACAAAAAGAAAAGACAACACAAGAACAAGACACTAGCGCCGAAAGAAAAAGAAAATTAAGTGATGTGCAGAGTAGCAGTGGTTGAGGTAGTGCAACTAGAATGTGTGTGTGAGGGACAGGGTTTTGTACATTTAGTTCTAGTCTTGTACAGTTCTGGGTGTGTGTGGGTGTGGGTGTGAGAGAGTTTTTTGTGTAATCCACTCCTGGGTGTTGAGGATCCTGATGGCTTGAGAAAATAAACTGTTACACAGTTTGGTTGTGAGGGCCCAAATGCTCCGGTACCTCTTCCTAGATGGCAGGAGGGTGAAGAGTGTGTGTGAGGGGTCATCCACAATGCTGTTAGCTTTGCGGATGCAGCGTGTAGTGTAAATGCCCATGATAGAGCGATATCTGATATCACTATTACTTTAATAATTATTGATTTCAGGAATTTTTTGTTCGGCGTGATCCCATCACCCGATTCTTCCCAAAATTTAATCACCTCTTCCTTTTATGAGGCTGAATCCATAAAAAAAATTCATCTAAATCCGTTGATAAGTTTTCAAGTTATTTTGCATACAAACAGACAAACAAACAAACGCCGATGAAAACATATACCTCCGCCAACTTGGCAAAGGTCAGTTGCTGAGATAGACGTTTAACAAATACTGTAGCTGCATTGGGAACTAGAAAAGCACTCGTAGAGCGCAGAACTCTGCCAAGCAACTCAAGCCTTTGATCTCTCTACAACGTTTGCGCACACACACACACACACACATACTTTCTTGTAGTCATGATATGTGGGGACATCAGTTGCATTTAAATTATAAAGTCATGATCCCATCACCCAATTCTTACCAAAATTTAATCACCTCTTCCTTTTATGAAGCCGAATCCGTTCATAACTTTTTGAGTTATCTTGCAGACAAACAAACGCACACCGACGAAACCTATACCTCCGCCGTCTTTGTGAAGGTCAATAATTCCAGGCAATTAACATTGGATACATTATATGTTAAATGTGTTTTGTGATGAATAATGTGCTGGATTGTATTACCTAATATGACACGGGCTTTGAGCTTGGCACTAGTAACAACTATATTCCTGGCTTCTTCATTAGTTATACCTTGATAGTACAGGATTGGACTCCCTTTTGCCCTCAGTGGCAGAGACTCAACAAGGTGCTGGAACCATTCCTTAGAGATTTTGCTCCATGCTGACATAATAAAGTCACACAGTGGCTGCAGATTTCAATTCAATTTTATTTATATCAGCGCCAATTCACAACACAAGTCACCTCAAGGTGCTTGACACTGTAAGGTAAAGAGACTACAGTGTTAGAAAGAGCGAAGAGAGCAAAGAGAGACACAGACTATGGTAGAGAGATTTGCTGGCTGCACATCCTTGATAAGAATCTTGTTTTCCACCACATCCCAAAGGTCCTCTGTTGAGAAACCAGTTCGAGATGACTTGAGCTTTGTGATATGAAGATGGGTATACTGTGGTCATAAAAAATAGAACTGGTCTGCAAAGTGTGCCAAGAAAATACCCACACACCACTACACCAGCAGCAACCTGAGCAGTGGGTACGAGGCAGGATCGAGCCGTGCTTTCATGTTGTTTCCAGCACATTCTGACCTTACCATCCAAATGCCCTGGCAGAAATGGAGATTCATCAGACAAGGCGATGTTTTTCCAATCTTCAATTGTCACGATCCCTTTCAAATTGTAGCCTCAATTTCCCATTCTTAACTGACAGGGGTAGCTCCTGATATGGTCCTCTGCTGCTTCAAGTTTCAATGTGTTGTGCATTCAGAGATTGTCTTCTGCATAGCTTGGTTGTAAACAGTGGTTGAGTTACTGTTGCCTTTCTTTCAGCTCCAAGCAGTCTGGCAATTCTCCTCTGACCTCTGGCATCAACGAGCCATTTTCTGGATATTTTCTCTTTTTTCTGACCTTTTTTCTCTGTAAACCCTAAAGATGGTTGTGCAGGAAAATCCCAGTAGCTCAGCGCTGTGCAAATACTCAGACCAGCTCGTCTGGCATCAACAACTATGCCACATTCAGAGTCACTTAATTCACCTTTCTTCCCCATTCTGATGCTCATTTCAAACTTCGGCAGGTCATGCAGATCATATCTACATGCCTAAATGCATTGAGTTGCTGCTACATGATTGGCTGATTAGATAATTGCATTAATAAGCAGTTGATCAGGTACACCTAATGAAGTGAGCGTAAATCGAAAGCTTTGTTTTTGGTTTCTCCTGGTGAGTTTTGTAAAAGCATATCAGCACAATTCACTTAATAGACCCCCCACAAACACCAGTTAAAATGCTGATGAGAACAGACTATGTATCAGAATTTTAAGTTTTGTTTACACACTGTTCTGAATAAAGATTTGGAAAGTCAAATCTCAGCAGAGGAGTGGAAATCAGATTGTGCTGCAACTTATACTGTGAATACACACCCTAGACTAACACACCATAATTGCTAAATTTGAACATAACAATAACTCCTGCCAAGTTAAAGAGTTATTACAAAAGTATACAAAACATATGCACTAAATGCACAGATGCTAAAGGAATACTCTTTCACTGTGTTCTGCAGTGTAAAATAATTAAAGTGTTTTTGGAAGAAGTTGAATTTATTTATTTATTTTAAATTGAAGGTTAATGTATTTATGTACCATGTGTTGCTTCCTTGTATTCTCTCCAAGGGGTCGCCACAGCAGGGATTAATCCGTATTGGTTATTCAGCAGAAATTTTACACCAGATGCCCTTCCTGACACAACCCTCTATGTTGAGGGGCACTTGTGTCACCACCTGGAATTAAACCAGGGACCTTTCGCTTGTAAGGCGAATGTGTAAACCGCTACACTACTGGGACACTGAAGTTGAAATGATAAAAAATAAAAACTACAGTCTGTGTTACTGAGTGCGTAGTAAAGTATGTATGTAGTAGCTTGCTGCTGCTTGTATGCGTAACTTTTGTGTGTCTCCTTGAATTGCAGGGAAAGACGTTATCGGCCTGGCGGAGACTGGTTCAGGAAAGACTGGTGCCTTTGCTCTGCCCATCCTCCAGTCACTGCTGGCCTCACCCCAGAGGCTTCATACCCTTGTGCTGACTCCCACCAGAGAGTTGGCGTTTCAGATCTCTGAGCAGTTTGAGGCCCTGGGCTCCAGCATTGGTGTTAAGTGTGGTATGTGACCATCGATGAGTTTGCCGGTCTGCAGTGATGCAGAAGGCTTTCTGTGGCTCTGTGCTCTAAATGTGTTTCTCTTCTGTTGCAGCTGTAATAGTCGGTGGAATCGATATGATGTCCCAGTCTTTGGTTTTAGCGAAAAAGCCACATGTTGTTATTGGTAAGACTAGAATTAAAACTACATTCATGGTTTTTTTACACTGCTACTGTGTGAGTAGTTTTTTTTTAAATCAAAATTTCTTGTCCCAGTTTAATTTGGCCAGCACCAAAGCAAGCTAGAAAAAACTAAATTTGTTTTTAATTTTATTATAATAAAGATAATAAAACTGTTGTTTCCAGCCACACCTGGTCGCTTGATTGATCACCTTGAGAACACAAAGGGCTTCTCCCTACGAGCGCTGAAGTTCCTGGTCATGGATGAAGCAGACAGAATCCTCAACATGGACTTTGAAACTGAGGTGAGTAATCAGAAATAGTTCCAGGTTAAAGATGACAGAAAATGAAATTACACTTAGGGTGATTCTAGATTCTAAGATATAAGGGGATCTGTTATAAGAAATTGAGTCAAACCTACATATTTATGCTTTTTATAGGGTAAAATCACGCTAGGATAATAATCGTTGGGTTGTTGTTCACTTACAAAAAGGTATTTAGATAAACAATGTCAGCAGGTTCCTTACCATGAGAGTCACCATGTTGCGCCACCATGTTTCTAGAGTAGCTTAGAACAATCAGACAGACTCATATACTTAACTTTTGCATTTCTTTTAATGCTCTCACAGCAAACTGAACTTTTAATTCCTAAATCTTATTTAGTCTAATTGCGTTTCTAATTCCAGAAAAGAGCAATCAGAATCATTCATCATGCTGGATTAAAAGACCACACTAGTATTCTGTTTTTCAAGTCAAGAAGTTTGAAGTTTATAGATCTTATGAAATACAAAACTGCACTAACGCTGTATAAAGCCAGAAATAATATGTTACCAGAAAATATTCAGTCTGTTTGTTAATAGAGAAGGTGGGTTACAACTTCAGAGGTAAATTAAACTAGAAGACACTTTATGCATGGACAAATGTGAAATATTTTTGTGTTACTATTTGTGGAGTTCAGAAGTGGAACAGTTTACTAGAGGGACTGAAACAGTCTTCTTCTTCTTCTTCTTCTTCTTCTTCTTTCGGCTGCTCCCGTTAGGGGTCGCCACAGCGGATCATCTGCCTCCATCTCATCCTATCCCTTGCATCCTCTTCCCTCACACCAACCCTCTTCATGTCCTCCTTCACTACATCCATCAATCTTCTCTGTGGTCTTCCTCTTCTCCTCCTGCCTGGCAGCTCCATCCTCAACATCCTTTGTCCAATATATCCACTATCCCTCCTCTGAACATGTCCAAACCATCTCAGCCTTGCCTCTCTGACTTTGTCTCCAAACTTCTCAACATGAGCTGTCCCTCTGATGTACTCATTTCTAATCCTGTCCATCCTGGTTACTCCCAGGGACAATCTCAACATCTTCAGTTCTGCCACCTCCAGCTCCACCTCCTGTCTTTTTGTCAGTGCCACCGTCTCCAAACCATACAGCATAGCAGGTCTCACTACCGTCTTGTAAACCTTCCCTTTCACTCTTGCTGCTATCCTATTT
>VUQH01091313.1:0-22410 GCA_015106775.1 Etroplus canarensis
ACAGGAGGCAGAGCTGGAGGTGGCAGAACTGAAGATGTTGAGATTTTCCCTGGGAGAGACCAGGATGGACAGGATTAAAAATGAGTACATCAGAGGGACAGCTCAGGTTGACAAGTTTGGAGACAAAGTCAGACAGGCAAGGCTGAGATGGTTTGGACATGTTCAGAGGAGGGATAGTGGATATACTGGACAAAGGATGTTGAGGATGGAGCAGCCAGGCAGGAGGAAAAGAGGAAGACCACAGAGAAGATTCATGGATGTAGTGAAGGAGGACATGCAGAGGGTGGGTGTGAGAGAAGAGGATGTAAGGGATAGGGTGAGATGGAGGCAGATGATCCGCTGTGGTGACCCCTAACAGGTGCAGCCGAAAGAAGAAGAAGAAGAAGAAGAAGTGAAAGCTGCGAAGAAGAGCATTCATAAGTTGAATGTGAGGGATTTTAATTCTATATCATAAAGGTTTAAAAACTGATGTTATTAATGGGTTGGTGTTACACTATCAGATTATTTATAACATAATGGTGATGAATGCTGGTTGGAAGGGCCCCCTGTGAATTTTAGCCACAGGCCCGAACAGACTCTAGAATCACCACAGGATGGATGCAGATGATCCCCTGTGGTGACCCCTAAAAGAAACAGTTGGAGAAAGAAGAAGAAGCAGAATAGGCATGACATAAAAACCCTAAACGTGTGTTGCTAAAGCATACGGATGAGAAATGCAGTGGTAGAAAATGGAAAAAGGAGCATCAGAAGGAAACTATGCACACACATACGCACTAACACAATGCTGGCACTGGAGCCTTCATGTGATTGACAAGTTTCAGTTCCGTTCAATATGTTAATGCTTTATTACTGGCAGTCTCTCCTTCATATTGCCCACCCCCACTGTTGCCATAGAGGAGCCAAGCCAGGCGGGAATTAGCTAAATGGGATGGCTGCCTTGTTAGGTGTAGGCCTTCTGTCAGCACTGCAACAACAGCCTGAGGAGCTGCTGCTGTTGCTGCATTGCAGGATGTAAAGTCGTGGGTTTGAATCCCACTCTTAGGTAATCAGTTTAAGATTTGATTTCACTCGTGCAAAATTCATCTCACTTATCTCTTGGCTTAAACTCGCTGGTCACAGAAAAGCTCAGATGTTGTAATGCATTATCCAAAAGGTTTAGCCCATCAGAATAATAAATTTGTTCTTTGGTGAATTTTAGTAATCGCTGCATTTGCAAATAATTACTTGCTGATCTTTTAAAGATTATGTGCAGAGAGCAATCCCTTTGATATTCTGGAGTTCTATTTCTGATTTCTTCCTGACATGTATTGTGCATGGCAGAGTAATTTCCTATCAAAAGGAAACCATACAGGGCTAAAAAAGCAAGCAGAAATATCACAATATGAAGCAGTGGGAAACTACTAAAACAGCATATAAAATCAAGCTGCATTTGCATATAACAAGTACTTTTTGATGTTGTTCATTTCACATCTTTTTTTCACAGTATTATAACCCAGACACTTGTTTATGCCCAAAATGGGCCAAATTTACCAAAGCCCAGCAATATAATATCAGTACGAGGAGCATAGTTACTGACTCACACCAGAGTAACATGTACAGTGCTCTGTAAAAGTCTTGCCAAGCATCATTTCTTTATAATTTGCTTGGAAAATGGGAAATAGGTGCGATGTTTTATTGAAATGTGCGAACATAAATGGAAATACAGTACACAAGGCAAACACAGAATTTGTACAGTTCTAACAAGCTCATATTTGGTATGACCACTTTTATTTTTCGACACAGTTGAACCCTGCTGGGTAAACGTTCTTTTAATTTCTTGGAGTAATCTTCAGATATAGCTCTCCAGGCTTCTTGAAGAACATTCCAAAGCTAATCAATCTTCAATCCAGTTCTTGTGTAATTTGGCATACCTCAGCCTTTTCTCCCTGTTTCCCTTTCTTAAGAACAGCTTCTCGATGGCTACCCTTCCACTGAGACCCTTTCTGATGAGGCATCGGCAAGGAGTAGATGGATCAACTGAAGGGTCAGGTACATCTCTCAGGTCCTGTGTCAGGTCGTTGCTGGATTTTTTTCTTATTTCTTAAGGGCGTGACCTTCAGATACTGCTTATCTGCTGTAGATATGTTTTATAGGCCTGCCACTACTTCTTTTGTCCTCGACTTGTCTGGTTTCCTTAAATTGTTTAAGGGCATACTGCACACCATTTCGAGATATGCCAAGTTTTACTAATAGTTCTTTGGAAATCTCACTGTTGGTTCAAAAATTCTGTCTTAGGTCGGTCAAACTGAGATATCTTTGGTATTTTTCATAGCTTCAACTAAACAACAAATGATGTGTTTTTGAGACAGGCTGCTAGTAAAGAAGCATCTAAAGATACAGTTTTAAATTGGTTCTTTGCTAAGCTGTCTGTTGTTTGTAGACATAACACTGGTCCATCCCTTGTGTCAGGTGGCTTTTTTTATGCTTAAATGTGTCATAGGTTAGTGTTAAATGGCTTAACAAAAACCAAACAAATAAACAAAAACATTCCTCTGAAAATGGACTGAAACTGACTGAAAAAGCAGCCAGTGTCCAAAGAAAAACTTTGAAAGACCTTCAGAAAGCCTGGAGAGCTATTTCTCAAGACCATTTATAAAAGGACAAAATTACAAGAAAGTCTTGCTCATTGTAAGCAAAATATAAAGAAATGAGGAGTGGCTCAATACTTTTGCACAGTACTGTATTAAAAAAACAGAACAATAAGAAATTAACATCCAAGTCATGAAAAAGACAGGTGTATGTACCTTTATGCGTCTCAGCAACAGGATTATTGTGCACATGCATAAATGTTGAGTACAATACGCAAGCTTTGGTGTTCTATTGCATACATTTAATTATTTTCAAAGGCATTACTACACAGCATTGTAAAACCTACGCACTGTACTAACTGCTTAGATTCTTTGCCTTAATTACTGTACACTTGTTTCAGCTAGACTACATCTCACACCTTATAAACAGAGCTTTGTGCTGACATGGGATTTTGAGCTGAAAGAATCAAACTGTGGTTGTAATTTTGGAGGCGTACGTAGCCTCTTTACTGTATATGTGCTTTACTATAGATGTTCTACAGCAAAACATACACCTGACTGATCTAAAGGACTGGCCCCAAGGCTTTCTTACAGAGTTAGATTAGAAGATCAATACCACTCTCACAGCTGTGCCTAAAAATTAGCTACAACTAAGAACAGCCTAAAGCTCCCTAATAACACATTTTCCTTTGTATCTTTGCCCAGTGTTAATCTACAGTTTATTAACCAAACTACTCTTTCACAGACATGCAAACATATCCTGTGGCAGAGCAGAGCAGGCGTTTTGATGATGGTCCAGAAACACTTTCTTCACATGAGTTTAATCTGTGTGAAATTCTCTGGATCTGGTGTCTGCTTATCTCTTTAGCTGGCTGTTTGTTTGTGTACCTGTCTTCCTCTCACTTCACCTGTCTGTCTGGGTTATAACTGAGTTCCCTCATTTTCTGTCTGCCTGCCTGCCTGTCTCACTGGCTCTTCATTTGGCTGCATGCCTGCCTCGCACTGCTCAGCTTGTAGGAAGACTGACGGCTCTGGATTTATGCTGCGTGTTGAATAGTAATGGTTTGCCATGTCGTTGTAGCCTGCAGCAATATGTCCAGAAAAGAATGAGTTCCTGTAGATTTGCTGGCGTGTATGTGTGTTGTCCATGTATGACTTATACTGTGGGGACCTAAATCTGTTTATACAGTCACACTATGCTGGCTTATCCTCCTTATGACAAAAAAAGCATCCCCATTACATAAAATTAGGTTTAGGAAAGTAGTAGTTCCAGTTAAGGTTAGATGAAGTCAGTGAAATGTCCTCTCAAGTCATGGACACACCACTGTGTGTGTGTGTGTTTGTGTGTGTCCCATAAATATTTTTCTCAGCAGCCATGAATGTGTGAAAAGGTCAGACCATGTTATGCCTCCTTTGCTCAAATGGAATTATTTTTCTTTCTAACAACACCCCAAGGTGCTGCACTGACAGAAGTGTGTGTGTTTGCGTGGTACTGGTTTACCATCTGTATCCAATATTTATCCTGGTCTTTACCACACTAGCTCAGAGCTATGTGCGTGTGTGTGTGTTTGGATGTGTGTCTGTCCCTCCATCCACTCATCCATCCCTCCTTCCAGGCTGGTAAAGATGCTGAGCCTCAACTGTGTCTATATTTAGCCGCTGGTTCAATCAATGACGGCAGAGCCACAGCGCCATGACTCTGCATACTGATAGTACTACCGCCTATCACCACCTCCGCTCACCTCTGTAGAGAGAGATAAAGAAAAGCAGAGAGGGAAATGAAGGGAGAGAAAGGCAGGAAAATAGGCAAATGAAAGAAACGATGAGAAGAAGATGAGAGAACAGCAAGAAAAAAGGACAAAAAACAAAGCCAGATGGGGCCTTAATCCTATCAAGAGTGCAAGAAATAGGCAATGGGAGGAAGAAAAGGAGGAGGCAACGATGTGCGAGGCAGGCAGGTGAAGAAGACAGATGAAAGGAAAGAGCAGGTGTAGATGCAAAGGCAGAGGTATCGAGAGATGTAGACAGATGGAGCGAGGAGGGGGAAAAGAGGAGGTGGGGAGTTCACACAAGCAGAGATGAAGATACACAATTCAAAGGGTGAGAGACCAGAGGAGAATAGCATTTCTGTCTGAGCAGATGAGAAAGAAGATGGAAAGAGGTGGGGGAAAGATGCCAGGCGGAGTAAAAAGTAAAGGATAGTTCAAACAAGAGCTAGTATAGGAAGCTGAGACTGTAGGCTTTCTGTAGAAAAAGAGGGGAGTTCTCTGTTGGTATGCAATGGTACCTGAATTTGGAGGAAAATAAGAAGTAGAGAGGTGGGAACAGGTGCGAGACAGAGTCAGAGAGTGTCTATTGATTCTGCTGAGACTCTGGTGAACTGAAAAAGAAAAAAGGGAGAAAAAGAGAAGGATTTTTATGCAGTACTGCATTGTGGACTTGTGAGCAAGGTCAACACTGACTGACTACTTGCTGGTGTCAACATCAAATTCAGAAGCTGTGACCTGATTAGAAATTTGAACTTCAGTGCCACTCTTGTTTTTCTCTGTTCAATGTAATGCTGCAAAAAAGAAGCTAGCCTGTAAAATCAAACAGGACTGCCAAGTGAGTTCAGTCAGAAGCTGAACAGCCTCATAAGGACAGTTTCAGTCCAGCCCAAAGCCCAATGACCGCATAATCTACATGTTGGCTGTTTGTTTGTAGATAGTCACAGACTCTCTAAATGTTCCAGCAGTCAGATGTGTATGAATATTGCCAGTAAAATATCTACTTTGCTTTCCTAAATCCTCCACAGGATCATGTTCTCTATTTTAGGTCCAGATTCTTAAATTCTTCTCCAGCTTCTAATTGTACTGTTTAACCAAAAGCTCAGAAGTCATGTAACCAAACTCAGGACCTCCATTTCAGGTTTGCATTTCAGTTGCATTTTATAGATTATTTAAAGTCCTATTAAAGTCAAACATATTTTTTCTTATATTAACAAGTTAACCTTTTACCTTATGGACATAGTTTATTTACCTTTACTGTGAATTCATGTGTCTCCAGCAACGTCTGGTGTGCTGAACTCAAATGATACAGGAACGGCGTAAAATGAAATTCTTGCTGCTCTTGTGGGTAGATGTGGGACTGTTATCAGTTAGAATAAGCTGTTCCACAGGCTATATGCTATTTATTCCTTCAGTCTTCGTGCAAGAGCAAGAATTTCTTTGTCAAATACTCTGCTGTGAGAACAAACCATGTTCAGCTAAAAAAAAAATTTATAATTCGGCAGTTCTATCCACAGGAACTGACAGAAAACTATCTTGTGCACACAAATTATTGTTTGGAAAAGATTATTTTTGCACACAAGACAAAAATAAATCACATTTTGACACTTCAGTGGCTCTGTAGCAGCCACTGCTGTCATTATCCAAAATATACAGATGACAGGTTTATAATTTCTGGCAGGATTATGACTTTAGTCTAAAGAAATCTGTGACCCACAAAGTTTAGTAACAGTACAGGATTACCACAAAGAATATAACAAAATAAATTAATGGGCAATGTTAGTTAGTGGAACAATAGTGCACCAGAGCTGGGCTTTTATAAAAAGAAAATTTCCAGTAAATATTTTCTGGATGTATACTGTATGAACAAAAGTATTGAGACACACAACTACATGAACTTTTATGACATCCCATTCTAAGTCAATAGGCATGAATATGGAGTTGCTCCCCCCTTTGTAGCTGCAACAGCTTCCACTCTTCTGTGAAGGTTTTCTACAAGATTTTGGAGCGTGTCTGTGGGAAATTTTGCCCATTCTTTCAAGAGAGCATTTGTGAGAGCAGACACTGATGTTGGCCGAGAGGGCCAATCTCTATTTAAGTTCCTCCCAAAGGTATTCGATGGGGTTGAGGTCAGGGCTCTGTGAGGGCCAGTCAAATTCTTCCACATCATTCAACCATGCCTTTATGCATTTATGCACTGGGCACAGTTATAATGGAACAGAAAAGAGCCTTCCTCAAACTGTTCCTACAAAGTTGGAAACAGAATTGTCCAAAATGTCTTGGTAAGCTGATGCATTAGGATTTCCCTCCAGTGGAACTAAGTGGCCTGGGCTAACCCCAGAAAAACAGCCCCATAGAATTATCCCTCCTCCACCAAACTTTACAGTTGGCACAGTGCAGTCAGGCAGGTAATGTTCCCCTGGCATTCACCAAACCCAGACTCATCCGTCAGACTGCCAGACAGAGAAGTAGGATTCACTCCACTGCTCCAGAGTCCAGTGGTGGTGTGCTTTTCACCACTCCATGCAACACTTTGGCTTTGTGCTTAGTGATGCAAGATTTGTCTGCAGCTGCTCAGCCATGAAAACACATGGCATGAAGCTCCCGGTGCACAGTTTTCATGCTGATGTTAATACCAGAGGAGGTTTCGAACTCTGCAGCTATTGAGTCAGCAAAACCCTGGAAACTTTCACACACTATCCAGATATATGAGACTGAATAAAACACCTGAATTTAATGATAAGAGAAGGGTTGCCCAATACTTTTCTCAATTTAGTGTATTTGCATGCAGAGATGCTCATACAGTGAAAGCTTGCTTTTTGTTTATGAGAAAAACATTGCTTCCACTCATTCCCAGAGAATCCCTACCAAACACAAGTCTGAAACTTAAAATGTAATGGTTTATGTACGTTCTGGGAATCAGTCTGACAGCGGCTGATGTGAAAAACAAGCGCACTCACACACACACAAACATGAGTACAGATATACTCACACAGGCTAATCTTCCCTCCCCACTCACATGCACATTATCTCAGCATTGTCGTTGTCTCGCAGGGTGTCTACAAGGAAAACACAATCGGAAAGAATATGCACACACTCACTCTAAGAAGCTGGAAAGACTGGAGAATGCCTTGAGCACTTGGAAATCACTTGCTGTAAATCCACACTATTGTTATGTTTGGCAGGGATCTGTGCTGGGCCAGAATTACACAACGACACAGGCGTATCACCGCATCTCGCTCTGTGTTTTCTTTTATGTGACATAGAAACACATCCAAACACACATACTGTAAATACAAGAGCACTAAAACAACTGGATAGATAGATAGATAGATAGATAGATAGATAGATAGATAGATAGATAGATAGATAGATAGATAGATAGACCATTCTGGTCTTCTGCTGCTTCCTTTCCCAACTTTGACCTGTGGGCTCTCAAGAGGCATGCGTATGAACATGTGAACAAATCCCTGCTCTGAATCTTAACGCTGCATTAGTAATACACAGTGACACTCATAGGGTTAGAGTTCAATTACTTACCCCTCTCAATCTAATTATTGTTGCCTCCTTCTTACAGCTGATGTATATTAAAGGTTACCATGTAACAACCAGCCTCTTTAGCACTTCATTTACTCTGCTTGTGTGTATGTGCATGTTCGTCTGCAAGCACAGTGTGTGTTTTATTATGTTTTTCAATTTGTGTACCGTAATTTTGTTTTCCTTTCCCCTGCTGCCAGTATTTTACAGATAAACAATAGGAGCAGTCTTTGTGAAAACAGACACAGTGATTTCGTGCTGATGCTAACCAGGGGGGTTTCTGACAGTATGTGGCAAGGTTATTATATTCCCTAAACTAAAAATTAGAACTAAATGTGAAAAATACAACAGAAATTAAGTGAAATGAAAATAAAACTAGACTAAACTGAATCGACATTGTTCACTCAAAAAATTGCTAAAATAAAATGAAAATGTAGAGAAAATATGTTCTCAGTTAGGTCCATAATTATTTGGACAGACACATTTTTTTAATGTTGCCTCTGCACACCATCACAGTAGATGTAATTCCTAAACAGTTAATGTCATTCTTCTGTCAAACCCCTTGAATTAAAGCTGAACGTCTGCACTTCTTTCACATCTTGACTGATTTATTTAAAATCCACTGTGGCTGCGTACAGAGGCAAAATCACAAAAAATGCAGCAGGACCTATCTCTAGTGTTAGTCTTTGTCATTTTGGTCAACTTTGTCAGCACAATCTGCTTTCCTGATGAGGCTTTGGTGCATGTGTCGAGAGAGTTGGGATATCTATAATAGTCAACTGTCCTAAAAGGAGGGCTGTGTTTGCTGTATTTGTAATGACAGCCCTCTTTGTTGCTTAAATATTTGCACATGGGTAACTTTGATTAAAGAATACACTCAAACAAAGAGGTTTATGATTTTTTTTAGGAATAGTCTCCAAGTTGGTACTGGTAAAGGTCTGCCATAGGAATATATTATATCAATTAGTATGTCAAGTTTGGTCAGGCCACCAGAAAAAAAAAATCATTTTAACTTATACCGAAGGGGATGTCCAGGACAGCTAGTTTTTTGCCTCAATGACAGAAATGTTTTATGTATAAAGTACTGTTTCTTACTGTTTCTCCCCAAAGGTGTTCAGGCCAAAAAGACCCCCAGCATCTTGGCAACTTTTATATCTTCTAGGTGGAACCAAACACAACTGAGGAGGGGGTGAAATGTCCATACAAGCTTACATTTTACATTATAGGTTGTAGGCCAGGTGGTAAAATATTTATTAATGACTGCTTTTTCCTTTAATGTTGATCTAATGTTAATAAAGTTTATTCGTTCAGCTTTGTGCTAGGTTTGGGTAACTAACCCCATCTAACAATGTGGTTTGTGGAGCAGTTAGTAGCAGTCTATGAAAGACTGCCAGTCAACATCAGAGATGAGTTAGTATTTTTCATGAAATAATAAAACGTCTCACTTTCAACATTTGATGTGTTTTCGATGTTCTTTCTCTTTATTTATAATGTACGCAGCATCCCAACCTTTTTGGAATTGGGACTGTGCCTTCAGCTGCTCCCCTGTGTTTCTGCAATGGATCACCACAGAATATGAATCCACATAGGTATTGTGGCACAGATTTTGTGCCAGATGCAATCCTCTCATTGTGGAAGAGGCTCGTGGCTCCACCTGGGCTCGAACCATTGATTTTTTTGTGGACAAAGCAAATGTAAAAAACTGCTACACTTCCATGTTGGTGAATAAACACGTGGTCGGTCTGCACCTCATATCTGCATCAAACATCCTATTTCCAACCAGCCAGTACTGGCCATTGAACCTGTATTGTAATATCTATTCTTCACTTCTGAAATCTGCCCCTGGCTACTTTTCACCTAAATAAATAAAACTATTTTAATTGTAATGCCTTGTCTGGTTCATGAGTTTCATGCATTGTGAATCTGAAGCTATGAGCTTTCAAATAATGAATTATTCAGCAAAGTTAAATGAAGAGTCAGCACGGTGCTGTCCTGAATAAATGAAGAAGCCCACACCCTGACGAGCATTCAGGAGCCGCCTTGTAAATAAGGCAGCCAATTAATTGAACAATCCAGTGAAAGTCTACCTTTAGATTGATAAACTTGATTAGCCAGCTTGCTATTAGTGCCGATTACTTTTAAGTGCGTGAGTGAATTTTAATGGAAAAGTTTGATTTAGTGGATGAAGCCATTACCACTGTGAGGAATGAAATGTTCCCTGTGGAACATTTCTGTGCATGAAGCACACACCCCCCATCCTGCCGCCCCACCTCCACTCTCACTGAGTGTCTCTGTCTAACACAAACAGGTTTCCTCTGGGACCCTCATCAGGCATCTTTCCCCGCTGATCTGCATATCTTTAGTAAGCTTATTGTCATGATTATTGTTAGATTTTTCTACGTCCTTCTTCCTCACAGCAAGAAAGAAAAACATTCAGGTCACTGACAGCAGGAAAACGATGAGAAAAGGACATCCGTTAACAATATTAAGTGAGTGAAGAGAAAATGGTGCTTCCAGAGGAAACGACAAGAGAGGCAGAGGACAAGAGATCGATGTGAAAAGGGAGGAAAGAGAGGAAATAAACAAAAGTGAGGGACACTTACAAATGGGGAAGGGAGAAAATTCCTGCAAGGGCAAAGAAAAAAAGTAGCAGCTGTAAGGAAAATACAGAGTAAAGTGAGAAACAAAAAGGATGTGCCTCGTGAAGGATAGATGAACAGGGAGAGTCTGGGAGAGGGCCTGTCTAAAGGTCATGTAAATTAGAGAGCCGTGTGCAAAGACACGGGCTCCATCCACTCCTCTTTTCTCTTCTTTATCCTTCATATCCCTCTATTATTTTCTTTCCACTGCCAGGTTCTCCCTTTGTAATACCTCTGTTCTACCCTCATCCTCTTTCATTACTGTCTGTCTGTCTATTATTCATCCTAATACAAGCCAACTCTCTCTCAAGCCCCCTCCCTCCATCTCTCATTCTTTCTCCCTCTATCTCCCTCCATCAGCTTCAAAGAGCTGTCTCTGTGGCAGACCTCGAGGGCACCTGCCTCTTGAGGTGGAATAAAATCATGCGTCCCCTAGTGCCTTTGTGTGTGTGTGTGCGTGTGTGCGCACAGCTGGTACAGACTCCTCTGAAGTGCACTGAGGCCCTGGGCAGCACTATAGCAAACAAGCAAAACTCGCATACAAGCAGGTGAACCTGGACCATGGGGTCAGTTCTGCTTCTGGGTTCATTCTCTAAATGATATTATGTTACAGTTTCGCTGGTAACCCTTTGCGCCCAAATGAAATTTGTGTGCAGACATGTGGGTTTGTGCCGCATGGTTGCTCAGCGTGTCAGTCTGTCATTGTGTGTATATGTGCATTGGTGTGTGTAGGCGTTCCATGAGTGCATTTGGGAAAATGCCACTCTGGAGGTTGGTGCTGGCTTCTCAGTGGCACAGGATGAGATTGGATTAGAGGTTTTGGCCTGCACTGTGTATAAAACAGACACAAGATGTTGGTTCAACAGAGTGTGTGACTGAGTGTGACCTTCAGAATCAGAATCCCTTATTCATGAGGAGATGAGAAGAGAATGTGGATAGACTGCGCTGTTTTCTGCCAACTAACACTGCAGATAATTGACGTATCAATTGCATAGTATAGTACACTATAGCATAGTATAGTATACTACAGTACAGTACAGTATAATATTATATAGTAAAATGTAGTGTAGCATATGTACCTTCAGCTGCTCACTTGTATTTTCCCCCAGCGGTTCCCACAGTGGATTAATCCACATTGGTAATTTGGCAGAGGTTTACCACCAGATGCCCTTCCTGACGCAACCTGTCCATGGTGAGAGGGGCTTGTGTCCCCACCTGGAATCAAACCAGGAACCTGTCGCTTGTAAGGTAAATGTGTAAACCTACGAGGTTGCTACAATATAGTATAGTACAGTCCAGTATGGTACAGCATAGTGCAGTACAGTGTTGTATAGAGCAGTACAGTAAAGTATTACAGTAATATAGTTATTTCACATGATGTAATATAGTATAGAACAGTACAGCACAGGAGAGTATGGTATAGTACAGCAAAGCATAGCATAGTATGATACAGTATAGTTTGGTACTGTACAGTATAGTGCAGTATTATTTTGGTATAGTATTGTACATTATAATACTGTACTGTACCATATACTATTGTACAGTATAATACAGTGTAGTATAGAACAGTACAGTATAATATAATATGGAACAGTAGAGCAAACTATATTATAGTATAGTATAAGTACAGTACAGTGCAGTATAGTACAGTATAGTATTGACACGGTGTGTTATCCTGCTGGAAGCAGCCATCAGAAAATGGATACACTGTGGTCATAAAGGGATAAACATAGTAGGTAACAATACTCAGGTAAGCTGTGGTGTTTAAACAATGCTCAGCTGGTGTCCAAAGTGTGCCAAAAAATATCCACCATACCAATATACCATCACCAGCCTGAACCATTGTTAAGGCATGATGGATCCATGCTTTCAGACCCTACATTCAAATTTTGAAGCAGAAATGGAGACTCATCAGACAAGGCAAGGATTTTACAGGCTTCGATTTTTTAGTGAACCCAAGAAAAGCCTCAGTTTCCTGTTTTAAGCTGACCTGAGTAGCATCTGGTGTGGTTTTCTGCTGCTGTAGACCATCTGCATCATGGTTTGGCAAATTGTGTGCTCAGGGATGCTCTTCTGTATTCCTTGGTCGTAACAAATGGATATTTGAGTTACTCTTGTCTTCCTATCAGCTGGAAGCAGTCTGGCCATTCTTCTCTGACCTTTGACATCACAAAAGCATTTTCTCCCAGAGAAATGCACCGGACAGCTTTTAGTTCCATACCATGTGATTGCTGCCATGTGAATAACTGATCAGATATTTGCTTTAACGAGCAGTTGAATAGGTATACCTAATGAAGAGGTCAGTGAATGTAGTATCATATTATTCCAAAACAGCACTTTGATCTCAGACTGCAGGCGTACCTGTGGTTCCTAGAGTTTTCAATGGAGAGCAAGGCATTCAGTTATTAGGACCCTCTCCTGTGGAACCAGCTCCCAATTTGGGTTTAGGAGACAAACAGAGCGACATCTCTTCTTTTATAGTTAGGGATGGAAAAAACTGAGTTGAATTGAAATGAACTGAATTGAACTGAATAAAGTATAGTATCTGTGGTCTGGCACATGGTGAGAAATTTGCTTTGTTACTAAGATCTTTCACTTATTGATTCTTGATCATTTTAGGTGCTAGTAGGTACACGGAGCAAGGCTTGATGTTTCCCTCCATTTTCAGTCCCCATGTTAAGTTGAACAGTTCACATGTCTCCACATTCATATAAAGTTCTCAAAATGAAAGGAGTAAATTACTCAGAACACAATACAGACCTATCATCACACATTAGCACAGGTAACACAAAGAGGGCTTTTTAAAACTTTTTTACCACAAAGAATTTTTTTTTGTGCCTAAATAGCATTAGAGGTATGGACTGTAAAACCAGAACAATGGGCTAAAGGATGCTAAAATGGTATGCAGAGCTTGAGGGAATAGCAGAGCTGGGTTATTCTCTGTGGCTTTAATAGTGACCCATATTCACATATTGCAGTATGTAATCTATTGCTCATATTAAAAAAATGTGTAACAATGCACTTTTTGAAATATTTAATATGAATAATAAACAGTAAATGAGGGCCCACATTATTTACTGTAATGTTTTATGCACACAGGTAAGGAAGACACCTCTTTACCAAAAAAAGGTATTTGGGTCAACATGCAGTAAAGTAAATTCAGTCACCAAATATCAAAGACTAAACACATACACACACACGCGCACACACACACACACACACGCACACATGCAAAGTATTCACCTATTCACTTAAGCAGAGCTAAGGAAAGTGGGTGTTGGACATCTCTGTCTGTCCTCCATCTAATGAAAGTCATCGGAGAGCAGCAGGAAAATCAGTCTGATAAAGGGAAGAGGTTCATGCTGAGTCTTGAGTCTTGGATGAAGGCCAGAGCCACAACTAGGCATAATTTAGTCGGTGGTGTGTGTGTGTGTGTGTGTGTGTGTGTGTGTGTGTGTGTGTGTGTGTGTGTGTGTGTGTGTGTGTGTGTGTGTGTGTGTGTGTGTGTGTTTGTGGTGGTTTATTGATTGGTGGGTATGTTAAGCAGGGACCTGAAGCACCACAGCTCCACCTCTACTACTACACAAGCCCAAATCTGAATAAAGCTTTGACTGTATCTCCAGGTACATTATGTATTAGAGCTGCAAGCTGTTGTTGTGCTGCTCATTGATCGGCTGCCTTGCTTTTAAAAAAAAAAGCTCCGTCTGATAGAGTGTCAAGAGACACCAGTAGTAAACCCTTCAGGTCAGTATTTCAAAATTCATGAGCTCTGACAGACTGAGCTTTCTAAAGGAGAGAGGGGTTTAACATCGGGTTTCACAAAGACCTGTAGTTAGAACTTGCTATCTTTAGATACCAGTTTAGGGACCCAGAGTTTCTTTTCAAATCATATTGTGATACTGAACACAATGCACAAAGCTAACTCTGACTGATTTTTAATGTAAAATCTACACCCGTATGTGCACATTTATATTTTAAACAATATATTTACATTTTATTTCCACTGAAATGGTTCCCATCTTTATAACCATGTGGCACATTATGAGTAGGGCTACAATTTCTTTGTGAAATTGTTTTGTTTTGTTTTTTGTAATAAAAACACTTTTTCCAAGAATGGAAATCCAGGACAAAGACATTTTTCAAAAGAAAGGGGAAACAGTGGAGACCAACCAGCACAAATTGGTTACCAGACACAAAAAGCTTATCATACATAGGTTATCCTGAATAAATAAGTCTGAAGCATTTTCACTCACATTCTGCACAAGTTACAGTAAGCAGTACTCATTTCTTCCCTTATGGATCCAACCTGATGAGCCACAGCATGGTATGAAACCCAGTTTAGATGGGTGGCACCATAAACAACAGGAAAGATATACAGTCATGTGAAAAATAAAGACTCTCTGCAGTTCTGTGAAATACTATGTACAACCTTACTTCTTCCTTAGGAATTAAGAGGGTAAGTAGCAGGCAGGTCCTGCTAATCAGATGATTAATTGATTGTCAGCCAGTGTGACCACCTCTATAAATGCACAAATTTTTGCAGTTTGCTGATCTGGAGCATTAGGTATGTATTAAGAAATACCACAATCTTCCCAGGAGTGGCAATCCTAGCAAATTTACCCCACGGTCAGACTGTGTAAAGCTCAGAGAAGTTGTAAAAATCCCAGGAGCTACATCTCAGACACTACAGGCCTCAATATTAAATGTCAAAGTTCATGAGAGCACAATTAGAAAAAGACTGAACGGGTATGGATTGTCTGTGAGGGTTGCCAGGAGAAAGCCTCTTCGCTCTGAAAAGAATGTGGCAGCACAACTTAGGGTTGCAAAGTTGCATCTGAACAAGCCACAGGACTTCTGGAACAATGTCCTTTGGACATATGAGACCAAAGAAGAGATGTCTGGCTATAATGCACAAGACAGCATTTGGTGAAAATCAAACAAAGCATATCTGCACAAACACCTCATACCAACTCACCAGCACAGTGGTGGAGGGGTGATGACTTAGGCTTGTTTTCCTTCTACAGGACCTGGGCACCTTGCAGTCATTGAGTTGACCATGAACTCCCCTGTATTATAAATGTGAGTCCATCTGTCTGACAGCTAAAACTTGGGCAAAATTGGATCATGTAACAGGACAATGATCCGAAGCACAGCAGCAAATCTAGTGAAAACCCTGAAAAAAGAAAAAGAGAGAAAAAGGCTAAAGAAAGAAAAGAATCAAATGTTGCGATGGCTCAGTTAAAATCCAGACCTCAGCCTGACTGAAATGCTGTGGCAGGACTTTAAGAGAGCTGTGGATAAACCTCATTCAACTGAAGCAATGTTGTAAAGAAGAGTGAGCCAAAATTCCTCCACATACAGAAAATAGTTATTTGAAGTTATTGCTAAAGGTGTTTCTGCGAGCTATTGAATCATGGGGTGCATTTAGTTTTTCACAGGACTGCAGAGAGTCCTGTGAAAACTTACTTTTCACAGGACTATATGTTGTCTATAGAGGCACATAAAAATAACATTAATGCAAAGGTTTAACAACAACAGAACATATCTGGTAAGTACCTTCAGCCGCTCCCTTGTATCTCCCTAAGGGGTCACCACAGCATAGAAACCCGCATAGGCACCCCTTCCTGAAGCAGCCCTTCCATTGTAGAGGGGGCTTGCATCTCCCGCTGGGTTCAAGCCAAGAATCTTTCACATGCAAGGTGAACACATAAACCCCTACACTATGGCACCGCAAATGAGAACCTTTCAATGTCACAAAATAAAATATATTCTCCCCAAGGGGATGCCGCAGCAGATTAATCCGCATTGGTAATTTTTTTACACCAGATGCCCTTCCTGACACAACCCTGCATGGTGAGAGGGGTTTATGTCCCCACCTGAAATAAAACCAAGGACCTTTCACACATAAAGCAAATGTGTAAACCGCTACACTATAGGGACATTGGTTTAATGCCACAAAATTACCAACCTTATTTACTTCACCAGTCAGTTGTTCAAAAGTTTTGACTGATCAGGTTCTATGGTCCCCAAACAGTTTTCAAAGTATCGTGGCTTATTTTTACTGTCTCTGTAATGTATGGGTTTGCACATTTTGTGTGGAGAGTAGTTTGAGGGCCTAAATGCAGGACTGCAGGACGGACGACGAGGAGAACACAAAGCAAGCTTTAAAAAGCTGACAAAGTCCATAAAGTACAAAAACAAGGCAGGAAACACAGGGAGCTGGAGCACAGACTGAAGGGGGGACAACACAACAATGAACTAAAGAGAGGCACGGACATAAATAGACTCAGAATAATCAGAAACAGGAGGGAGAGGAGCACAGGTGACAGCAATAAAGTAATCAGGGGCGACGACAGGAAGCAAAACTAAATACAATGCATAAGACATGACAGATAGCAGAATAAGAGAGGAAATGCACAAAGAAATAAATTCCTTTTCAAACGTATTCCTAAACATTTAATATTTATATTTCAACACTTTCTACATGTTTTCTTAATATTACTTGAACCAGGAGTGCAAAATGGTCAGCCCAGCTTGTCATTGTCTTTTTTGTCATCACTTTTTTAGTTAAATGTCCTCCGTTGCACTGTTTATATATGTTTGCCTACCTACCTACCCACAAACCAAGCACAGAGTAACTCAGAACACACATGGAAGGCGAGATTAAAAAGCAAAAATCCAAAACTAACTAAAATCAAACCAAAGCCGAACTCAAGGAGAAACTAAAAACATGCAACATATGAGCAGGCTGACTCAGAAGGACAAAATAACCCCCAAAACCACCCACAAAGTCGCAAACCATGACACATCCGCCTCACAAGTGAAGGATCCCCTGTTTGAGTTAGGAAGGTCATCTGGCATAAAATCTGTGCCAGATTACCGATACGGATTCTTCAATTTATGGCAACACCTTGGGAAAATACAAGGGAGCAGCCCTTTACAATTCACGATTTCCTTTAAAATGTTTCAGTTATTCTTTTATAATGGAAGATTTAAAGTCCTTTTCAAGCCAGCTGTCATTGCTACTCTGTGGATGTTTGAGCATCACTGTGTTAACTGATGCATGTACACTGGAAGGCCCTTTTTGTTCATCTGCTGCAGAGGAAAGTTGTGAGCTCACTTTAAAGTGTATGTTACAAAGTTAACCATGGTCCTGTGAATTATTGGATGGCTTGCAGTTGTTGTAAACAAAATGTATAAGACTCCTTGAGACAACAAAATACCATGTAGTAGCCAAATCTGGCCACCAAAAAATCTGCGTAAAAGATTCAGAGAGCCCAAAATAGCTGACAGGCATTCAGGATTTCACAAAGCCATATACCTTTGTAATTTCTGTTCTATTTCATTCCCTCCTGACTGCCGGTGTCGTTTACAAAGCTGATGACTCATACCAGCAGCATCATAAATAACCCATACCCACATTCTGATCAACTCGTAGCAGCTAATGACAAAACTGTCAATGCATGGACTGAGAGGCCACACTGAGCAAGCAGTTAACCTAAGAAAATGTGTACAATGCTCTGGGAAATAACCCACCACAGACTTTGTTCTGTCTGTGAGCTGCATCACCCTAAAGAATGAAAATCAACTATAAGTCCATCTCTACAGCCTCAGGGACTCCTCTGACCTTGAACCTGCCTGATCGATGATGTGAAACACTGCTGAGGTGTTGTCTGTCCAAATGAGCCCTTGAGAAAGAGCAGGAGATGCTTCATTGCCAAGTAGACAGTCTCAGACTTTTATTTGCTGCTTTTCCCACTAAGGGCTCTAAACTCCCTGGACTCTCCCCCATCTGTGAGGTGAGACATTTTTCTATCACCATTCACATGGAGGACTAACTATGCAACAGACGTGCCATCACAACATCTGTCAGAGACGAACAAAGCATTGGTGAGTTATGATGAGCATGTGGCAACTGTTGTACTACCTCTGCAGAGGGCATTAAATAAAGGGGTTTGACAAATGAGTTGCATTAGCAGTTTAGGAATTGCATTTTTATATGTAGTTGTCTATTTTCAGAGGCTCAAAAGTAATGGTACAGTTGATTGATCAGCAGTTTCATGGCCAGGTGATGGCTGTTCTCTTATTATTCCATGAAAAACTAAGCAAATAAAAGATCTGGAGTTGATTCCAATTGTTGAACTGGAATTTGGAAGCTATTCACTGAAAGTCTAAATATGAGGTCCAAAAAGATGATGATGCAAGTGAAGGAGACCGTTAGTAGGCTGCAAAACCAAAATAAACTTACCAGAGATGCAGCAGAAACTTTAGGGGTGGCCAAAGCAACCATCTTGATCATTCTTAAAAAGAAGGAATCCGCTGGCCACCTCAGCAACACCAAAAGACCTGAGAGACAACAGAAGTGGATGATCGCAGAATTCTTTACTTGGTTAAGAAAAAGCCTTTTCAACATAAAGCCAAGTCAAGAACACTCTGGAGGAGGTAGGTGTGTCATTGTCAAAGTCTACAATCAAGAGACAATTTTATGAATGTTAATAAATTCATAAAGGTGTCATGTCTGCATGACTACAGTATTACAACAAGGTACAAACCACTGATTATACTAAAGAAAATGAGGGCAGGATTAGATTTTGGAGGCAGCTACAGTAAAGGCCTGGCAGAGCATCTCAAGGGAGGAAACATTAAAAGCAGTCTTAATATTTAAAATTATGTTTGTCTGTCCCATTACTTTTGAGCCACTGCATATAAAATGGCTCTAATTCTTAAACAGTTAATGCAATACTTTGGTCAAACCCCTTGAATTAAAGCTGAAAGTCTGTATTTTAATCGTGTTTGGATTTTAAATCCTCTACGGTGGTGTACAGAGGCTAATCACACACAAAAACATCAGTGTCCTAAAACTTTTGGCCCTGGCTGTATATAGTAAGACCTCCTGGTTTTAGGTCTTCTGCCGCCCTCTACTGGGTATACTTAAAAACTGCATTTTCTCCCATAATGCACTACTTTCTCCTTTCATTCCCATCACTCCTTGCAGCGAACCTCCTGCACCGGGCAAGATGGCGGACAGACCAGGTACCGTAATGTTCCTTCTGATAAAAAATGTCGAGTTTTTTTTGCTTTTGTGTGTTTTACTCTCGGTGTATGTTGAGGCTTTAAGAGACTGTAGGCGGGTTTCTGTCGGACAGGCCGTGAATCGGTCACTTGAAGGTGTTTTTCGGACTGAAGGCCGCATTAAACCGTCAAGTCCCGTCAAGGACTTTGCGTGTCATTGGAGGGTTTGCTGTCAAAATGAATCTGCGGGCCGCTTTTCTTCCTTTAACCCAAACTTTACATTCGACTTACGGTTAGGATGAGGCTGTAATGACTGGCCGCCTTTAAATGTGTGAGTTATGTAACTATTTCTTACGGCCGATTTGCGCGGCCTTATTTCCGTGCAAACTACAGACACAAACTACAGTCTCCTCGGCTAACTTTAACCCAGAAATGCATTTATCATTAAAATAAACCAGGGTGTGTGAATCTGTCTTTGTTTTCTTGTGTTTGTCAAAAGTGGCTCAACGATATTTCATTTATTATGTCGGTAATCAGCTGCGCACACCTGACAAATGGCACATGAGTTGCCGGTCAGTCAGCTGATGTGTTTTGAGAGTTTAAATCGGGGCTTTATTACACACACTTTAGTCCATTTCAGCTGGAAAAAAGAGAAAATGAAATATGAAAGTAGTAAGAAAAAGTGTAAACACGACCACAGCGATGTAAAAATACAATCCTCAAGTGAGTAAAACACAAATAAGCAGAGGAAGAGGAACATCTTGTGTTACTTAAGCAGGATCAGTTCAGGCCTTTTTAGCAACACATTTTCAGAATCTATTGATTGGCACGTACACCGATCAGACTCAACATTATGACCAATGACAGGTGAGGTCAGTAATGCTGAATATCTCCATCATGCCACGTGTTAGTGGGTGGGATTAATTGAGCAACAAGTGGACAGTTTGTCCTCAAAGTTGATGTGTTAGAAACTGGAAAAATGGGCAGCGTAAGGATTTGAGCGAGTTTGACAAGGGCCAAACTGTGATGGCTAGACGACTGGGTCAGAGCATCTCCAGAACTGCAGCTCTTGTGGGGTGCTCCCGGTCTGCAGTGGTCAGTATCTATCAGAATGACTCTGCAGTAGTGTACCAATGGAGTCCATGCCTCGATGGGTCAGGGCTGTTTTAGCAGTAAACTGGGGACCAACACAATATTAGGCAGGTGGTCATAATGTTATTCCTGATTGGTGTAAATTTCTCAGCATTACCAGTTACAAGCGTTTGGCTTGCACTTGTCCATCTTGGAAGCTTAAGCAACATCTTGAATGCATCATTATACGCCACCTTGAGCTTAATCATTTTTGCTTTACTGTAAGTACACCATACAGAGTACAATAGGCTCTAAAATGAGCCATTTTAACATCTGTTTGCTCATGTATACAGTTTACTGTACTGGTGCTGCACATTATCATCATCACAGAGAACATCCCTGATAATGTGACTTAAATATCTGACTTTAGTCACCACATTCAGTATCTGATCTCCCAAATAGAATGAGGGAAAAGTTCACTTTTGATCCTCCTTGGTTCAAGCAATCTTTAATACGTTCTTTAGAGTTAAATTCAGTATCATGCTGAAAACTTTAACTTGAGCAGACCCTGAGCAGTTGCTGCAAGCCAGCACTATATGGAGACAGAACTACTAAAATGTCCACATACATCAGATGATTAATAAGGATATCCCCAATCATGCACCCTGTATTCTGCTTGTTGAAAAATCATCCATATACAAGTTAAAAAGAACAGGTGACAACATTCCACCTTGCCAGACCCTGTTAGTTACCAAAAAGGGTGCAAATGTACTCTTACCCCATCTGACTGCATGGTTTGATGTGAAGATCAGTAATGCAAAATCCTTGGTAATTTTAGGTAACTTATTATGTAGCTATTAAATAATTTATCATGATTAAGGAAGCACAGAAATACAGTCGTATTTTGTCTGTTGTACTTAGAAACAACTTCTTTCAGAGCATATATGCACAGATAAGTGCGGTGTTTGGTTTTAAAACCAAACTGATTGTCAGTGGTTGTTAAATATTCTTTAAACTTATCCAGTACCTTTGACGGCATACCAGCCGACGCACCAATTAGCTGAACCACTCCAGCATAACTTGTTTAGTTCAAGACTGAAAACTTTAGGTGAAGTTGTTGAATATTGTGCAGAATAAGGGCTGTAACTCAGTTATTTTCAGTATCTACTAGCTTGCTGATTACATGAATGAGTAATAGATTTTTTGTTGATCACCTTGTACTCAATCAGGTGTAATTCTTTGTTTCACTTTGATTTTTGTAAAGTTTCAATGCCACTTGATTTTGGTATACATCTCAAGGCTAGTGTCTTAGTGATTCATGTGTAAAGTGTGAGAGCACAAGGCAAGTTCAGTTTTTTTTAAAGTTACATTAAATATTAGTCTAATCGCTATGGGTGTCACTAGGGTTGAGCGATTTGCTCCATAGTCCAATTATCCTGTGGTCCCCTTTTGATATCACTCGATAATCGATAGCATCGCCACTGGCCAGAGAGTAACATGCACCCATCCACCCACCAGAACGCATAATTTGTGGTCCAAACACAAAAAAAACTCAGTGTGGGTGAGAAGCACACTGAGTTTTTCTCATTTCCAGCATGATGAGACTTTTACATGTTGACAAATAAAATTTAGCTTTACATAATTAAAACAAGTGGACAGATATCTACTTAATAGCTAAAACTGTAAAAAGTCACAACATTCGATGTCTTTTTTTTTTTTTTAAACCCTAGATGGAAAAAAAGTTAGACTATATAAAGGGGTCTGCAAACAGTCACGTTTACTCTTATTCAAAAATCAGTCTAACGGTCAGCAATGTTC